>LIEC01007376.1:0-30872 GCA_001925005.1 Drosera capensis
ATTTGCGTATAATTAAATAAACCTCATAATGTGTTATAATAACACATTATATTAAATTATTTTATTACGCAAAAAGGAAATACGATAAATTGTTATAATAAACCGTTTTATTAAATAAAACGGCCGACTTCCGCCCGCAGTAAGCAAACCCGGCGACGATTTCCGGCCGACTTCCGGCCGATTTCTTTCCGCCAGATCGACGACGATCAGGGAGGGTGAAGGCGGCGGCGTCGGGCTTCAGGCAGTGTTGGCCATGTCGGGTTATTCCAGATCCAATCGCAGACAGGGGCAGGGAAAAATCGGGAATGCATCTCGCACGTTGTTCGCCGGAGAAGGATGGTCGAATTCGACCGAAATCCAATTGGCTCTGCTGCTTCCGGCGTCGGGAAAGGGACGGCGAGGGTCGGGGTTTGATCGGTTGTTGCTGTCATCATCGCCAAGGTTCGGTGTCAGTCGTGGGGGACTCCAGGCGGCTAGATTCGGGATTGAGGCATGTTGGGCGATTGTTTTCCAGCCGAGGGTGACGGCGATGCTTCGGGGTCGGCGGTGTCAGATTTCGGGCTCGGCTTCGGGTTTTCAGGCAGGTTTCGGGTTTCTCGCAGGTTTCGGGTTGGCTTGGTTTGGCGGGTTGGTTCGGGTTATGGTCGGGGAGTCGGGGGTTGTCGGAATTCGACCCGATTACGTTGGTTATAATACGAGAATATATAAATGAAACAAAATCGAAACGAGATGAATCAATACCTCTTTCTCCGTTTCAGTTCTGCTCGTCGCACTCAGATTATTGCTCAGGTTGTTGGTTTGATTTTTGCGGTTCCTGTGTTTTGAATATTTTGATAACGGGGAGGAGGTTTTTCTGGAGAGTGGAATGCACGTTACAGAAAGTGGGTAAGTGGGCAGGTGGTTGAGAAGATTTAGGGGAGTCTCTGACATTTGAAAATAAAATCCTATTGTATTTAAATATACACATTTTTTTTTTCTTCAGGATATTACAGTAATAGTATAAATTCTATCAGAAAACCATGAGTCTAATCCAAGCCTAAAAAAATTCGAGCATTCCAAATTTGACAAAACAATAATGTTACGTGTTTCATCCTGTTTAAAAAGTTCGGACACAACATACTTCCTTCGTCTGACAAAATTTGCAACAATTTTCCAAATAGGATTGTCCTCAAAAGTTGCAACACTATCAAATTTGGAATTTTTTTAATCAAAATACTTGAATATCCTTATTTTTATTTTATATTTCATCATATACTTCCACTATAATCCATACTCTTGTATTTTTCTTTCCTCTCTCTCTCACGTTGACAAAGGGGTAATTAGTTTTTCAATAATTCAATCCACACATTAATATAAGTGTTAGAGTCCAACGTTGTAATTTTTTCCGGATAGAGGGGGTACTTCATAAAACAAAAAATGAAATGTGATTTGTCTGAATAAAAAATGACCAAACTATATTGGAATGTGATCCAAACATGCATAACCCCTTGTCTATTTCCACGATGTTTGATAATGATGAAAAAGTTCCATCATCGGCTAATGAAGGTGTATTTTTGAAAATCATGAAGCTATAGGACGATGCATTAAACGATCATTTTTAGTATTGATATCGTTGTTTAATACCCATGATATCATTTCACGACATTCAAAATTTTGATCTATATCGTTCAATGTAGATAACATACAGATTTGCTCCAAATATAAATCTCGATTCATATCGATGTAGAATGATGGATAGGGCACGAAGCATCAAGATTTGTATCTGGAGCATATATGCATATCTATTTGAATGGAAATATGAAGCAACAAAGCGGAAGTTCCAATTTATATGGACTTATATAATCCGTCTATTTTTGGTCGAACATAGATGATAAGAAGGAAATTAATGAGAGAAAACAATTCAATGAATTAGAGAAAACAGATGCAATGAACAAGATTAATTAATTAAATACGTTTCCTTTTTTTTTCTTAAACGGATAAGTAAAAAAAGAGTTTTGATGTTAATTATTTTGGGCTATATGAAGCGAGGCTTGGTTCTTTTTCATGAAAAATATAGAACACATGTTTAATACGTCTAAAAAATAGCCAGATAATTTATAATCTCAAACATCATGAAAAGGAGATATAGGGATGATGACCACCATAGTGATATCCTGACATACACAATCTCTCATCCCTTTCCATGATGTTTGAGATTGATCAACGAGACTCATTATCGTCTTCAAAGTAGGAATATTCTTGAAGATCGTGGAAAGGGATGATGGCTCAATGAACAAACATCGTCTTCAAAGTCTATATCATTGTTCACCGATTATTTGTTTACAACATTTGGTATTTTGATCTATATTGTTCATCATTCCTGCACATCAAAGAAAATGTAAACAAACATGTAATATTCACTCCAAACACATAACTCGATTAAATTTGATGGAAATAAGAACATACAACGACTATGCTTTTGGAGCGAAAACTGTAGATCTAATCGAATGGTTCCAAAAGACCAAGCAAAGCCAAAACGTAATTCCAAATGCCTATCTATTGCTTTGCATAGCGTCCGTCTTGTCACGGGCCGAACTTGACCCAATGAAAAGCCCGTGACATGTTGATGCGTCCCATGAAAATGGCTCATCAAGCAAGGCCCAAAACCTAGAGAATTCTCCAAGGTTGTGGAAAACTCCGGAGAATTCCGGGAAACTCTAGGACATTGTTTACATATGTAGGGTTTGTTAGGGTTTTCTAGAACTTTCTTGAAAATCCTAGGGTTGGAGGTCTCTAGAACATGGAGTCTAGAATCTTCCATAGACATGTATATAAGAAGGAGTTGGGTTATTTACCAAACTCATCCTTCGGGGATCCATCTATCCATCCTCAAGTAAGTTCAATCCCGTGTAAGCATATAAAAACTCGAGAGTAATACAAATTGTTTTCCTCTCAAAGCTTGTTCCGAGTTTTATTTCTCTTGCGAGTTCTTACATAGCCATTTAAGACGTGGGAGTTTGACTGAGCTCAAACGAAGGTATGAATAGTTTGAGTGTCGCACGGGTCGTGAGAATCTAACCCGTGACAATCTACTTGTAAATCGGACAATGTTGATAAGAAAAAAAAAAATCAATGAAGAAAGGAATATCTATTGACCTTGTAGTATAACTACTTGTCCCTCCTTTTTAGAATCGGATTAGGAAAAAACGTTTCAAACCACTCTATATTTATTTCTAACAGCACTTGCGCAGGAAACCTTGAATTTAGAAAAGTAAAAGAAATCCGTTTCTTTTTTATTTGGATACTTTAAGTCCATAAAAAGTAATCCGTTTATTTTTTAACAAGACACTGTAGTGTGAAATCCAATGAGTCCGACATGCTTTTATGCTTTTGGTAAAGTCAAAGCATGGTTTAAAAATTTGATATTTGAAAAATTCGACACTTGTCAACATTTCTTTTTGAGAAATTTCTCTCAAAATATTAATATATTTATTTGTAAAACTGAGGGCCTTTTCCTCTCATAAGTTTACGCCAAACATATTAAGGGAATATGCATTTGACAAAACTTCACTCTGTATGACCATGGCATCAAATTATTTTAATAATTTTTCCCAATTACCACCAAATATTCCTAGCGATCCAATTATTATATATAGCTTGACTTCTGAAATTTCGAATCCATTTGAATGAAAAATTTTAGAAGAAGCAAAAAAACGTTATAAATCGTTTATAAATTATCATGGTTTTAAGGTGAAAATAAAAAACAACAGAAAACATGTACAATCCGAAGCTTATATAAAAGTGTCTTATTGGATTTGATGAATCAAATCCAATAAGTCTTCTGAGTTATATGAATCAGAACAGTGGAAGGTGTGGATAGAAAAGTTGGTTTGGGTTAGATAAGTCTTCTGAGTTCTGTGGGTTTTTTCGTCTGCTCAGAAAATCTGTGTGTATAACTTCCACTTAAGGTCAAATCAGTGGTCAAATTGGTACAAGAGATCATAAAAAGTCAGCGCTTCTCATCATATCAGTTATCAGTTTAGTTCAAAAAGGTTGATAAATGTTCTGTACAAAATCAAATTAGTATCCGATAAAGATAGTCTTTTGAGGTTATCTGTTAAGACGTACATATGCTGACAAAAGTCTCTGTTGACATCTTGTATAAAACATTTGAAATTAACAACCGAAGTTTTAGAAAGAATATTAGGAATTGATAACATAGCATACTATCAATCTTGCCTATATAAGGCAAAAGTCTAGAGAGAGAGGTTGTAATATCCCGAATTTTCATTACTTATTAAATATAGATATGATGTCATTGTTGTTGGACCCAACGTCCCACTTAGTCAAAAACTATATTTTTCTTGACTTAGTCATAAAAATTAAGATAAGTTCACTTATACATCACTAGTTTAGAAACTTTTGACGTACCCAAACATAACTCAGAATACCAGGTTTGCATCAGAATTTTCATCTTTTTCTAAGATCAGAATAAGTTTTACATATAAATTACATCTAGCATCAAACCTTAAGTCACAATTATTCTCCAAATCTTAGTTCTGTAACAAAGAGAAAGGAAAAGACATAGAAAAATAATTGCGGTGAACTACAGAAACTCAATAACATATCGACACCTTCCCAGAGAATGCTTGAGAGGAAGAAAAGAAGAAATGTTTGATCACTTAAGTCATATATTCCGATACTTTTCAGTCAACACACAAATCAAATTATATGTACGTCTACATATAACAGATAACAGATAACAGATAACACAACAGATAACTTATTCTTCGTATGCCATCAACACAACATATAACAGATAACTATGCAATCAACACAACAGATAACAGATAGATCCATACATGCCAATTATATAAAATTCTTCGTATGTTGTAGGGATTGTTGGTTTTCTGTACGGACAATATATGGGTGGGTTTTGGAAGGGCTTCTTAGGACAATTAATTAATCCATGATTTCCAAATCTTCAATTTTGAAGACATGATTTGTTATATGTATAAGCACAGTTTTCTAACTTATTTTTGTGGAAAGATGAAATTTTTTTTGATTTTCAATAATCTATTACGGAGACATTTTGTTATTAAAAATAAATAAATAAATATATATATATAATTGCATAGTTTTATATTAATCATATCATTAAATCTAAAAATAATTGATATCTACTTTAATTTGTTCATATTAAAAACCTAATGTTTGCTGCGTAACAAAAACACCATTAAAGCAGAAAGAAAATTGTCACGAAGAAACCCTATCCGCCGCTGCTCACGTTGGTCACCGCCAGCCTTTTGATTTTCGATCCTTCTCCCGGAGACGAAAGCGATCTTCGGGTTGGTTGAAACTGTTCTCGAATAGAACAGGTTTTGTGCCTTTCGAATAGAGGCAAGGCGAACAGATCTTGCGCGTTTTTGGTTCCTCGACGAGTTGGTTCGGATCAGAAAACAGTCCATGAAGATTACGAATGGATCTGGTGTTTTGATCGAGCCTTAGCGTATTCAATCATCCTAGAGTCGATTTTCGGATCGAAGACTTGACTTTACCTCCCTCTCTGCCGTCGCCATATCCTGAACCGCTGCCTCTTCTATCACTACGCTCGGCGGTGTGATTGTGTGGATTTACAATGGGGAAGAAGTTGGGGAAGAAGGCGAGAAAGTTCGCGAGGAAGAACTTGCAGTCGGTGATGAAGAAAAAGCGGAAAACCAACGCCGTGCTTAACAAGAGGCGGTCGTCTGCATCGAGTAAGGGGCTTTGATTTTCAATCGTATTGTTGTTTGTTCTGTGATTTTTGTAATGAATTCAATGTAGTTTTCGACTAGTGCATTGGAGTTGAAATTTACTGTAGTTAAAAGGTTTGTTTGTTTCCTAACCTTTGTTACAGTCTTGTATGCTGTTGTAATTGGCACGGTTATTGTAGGGTCGTCTGACTTTAAAGGGAATGAAACGGATGGGGTGCAATGTGCAAAGGCTTACGACTAAGGCATAGCTAGCACCGTGCATTTGTTTTCCCTGATTTGAGGTTCATTAGTTTCGTATTGTACATAGTATACAGTATTATATAGTGTTATGTATAATGTTGTGATTGAAAAAGAAAATTGATCTTTGGCTGTAATGTGTTGTACCTCGGCTTGTTCCTATCATATACTACTATATAGCGTGTTTAGTTCATCACATGTAGCATGTCTAGTTCTTTGTATGTAAGTTTCAATGAATTGACTATCGGGTATCTACGTGAGGTTGTCAAAGACATCAAGCGTCCCAGCATGCCAAGATCTCTTCTTGTTTTTGGCATAGAGTCATAGACTAGCACGATTCCTGTGCCCAAGGGCTTAAGCGGGCACTTGAGGGGCTTTGGATTACGGTGGATCTAGGGAAATCCTAATCATGCCAAAGTAGAAAATGTATTGCAAGTATAATCGAAGCCTCTCTACTGTTGTTATTTTTACTTTACAAATTGCGGGTAGGGCGGAACAAACTAAGAGCCTTTCATTTGTAAATATCTCATTGTCCTTACTGTATGTCTGATGTGTCCTGCTAGAGACTGGCAATTATGTCATTCATTCATTTGGGCGTACTGCCTGGTCTGGATCTTCATATCAGATTAGCGTAGAAAGTAACTCTGGTTGTTATGCTAGTATGCATCTAGTATGGTGGGAAAAGGGTCGGGTTGAAAAAAAAAGTTCATTCAGTCGATTCGAGTATGAGCCAGCAACCACAAAGAAGGTAAGGATCAATGTGCTGTCACAGTATAGTGTAGGTTCTGAACTTTCTGGTAATCCCCCACAGCGACTATGCCCCAATTAAGCCAAACGTTTTCTGGAAGTCTTTCTTCTATTTTTGTTGTTGGAATCATGAGCTCCACTAACATGTGAATGAGCATGCCATCATGCTGGTTGACCTGTAATCTGATAGCGTATTTCAATTGTTACAGAAGGACAACATGGTTCAGCTGAAAATTTAATTGTGGATGCAACAGGGCCGGCTAATGTAAGGTAAGAAGGTGAATCAACATTCTGTTACAGGCCGTTGAAAGACTGCTTAGTTTCTGTATGCATCTGTCAAATACGTTTTTGTGCTATAGTCTTGCCATTCTGTTCAAATTTCCAACATAGATATTGTGCCTCTGCAGATGTGACACAGATACTCTGTATGCTTTCCCTTTCACTTTCCCGTTTCTAGTTGTATGTGTGTTTCCCGTTTCTAGTTGTGTGTGTGTGTCTTCTTTTTCCTTTTTAACTTTTTTCTGACTTTATTTAACATCTTTGCTCGAGATTGGGTGGGTTTTTCTGTAGGGAACATGAATTTAACTTTGTCGTTATCAGTGTTACAAAGAATATGAGAAATGAGAGTCTGGAAACCTCATATTATTGGTATGAAAGCTTTGTAAAGGCCACTAAGTGTTTAGAAATGAGAGTCTGGAAGGATACCTTTCGATCAACAGCGCTATCGGCTATTGCTTCATTGGCTGCTCTGCTATGATGAGGGCTTGTTGACTGTGATATGCAATGTACTTTGTGAATTACTCCTCTTGACGAGTTCGTTGTCTTTTCTCCCTAGTCATGTTTGAGTAACATGCAAGGGTGATCATACCTATTGTTGATAGGGATGCTGTCCTTGGTAAAAACGTGTAATTAACTTTGATGCTTTTGGAAGTGTCATCTGATCGTTGTGATTCAAATTGGTCCAGGATTTACACTGCAGTGCCTTGCCTGACAAATTTTCTACTCGTTGGTCAAGTAGGTAATTAGGAATTCGTTGTTATCTGTTTATGGCCCTCAGTTGGATACTAATATTTTAGCATTACTGTATTTCAAGGGTGCTAAGAGTTGGAGCATTGCTATGCTATTAGCATGTGCAAGTCATTAATCAGTACTGTAATTTCTCCTTCTGAACAGGGATTTGGTAAATGGAAACATTGAAGAGTGCTCTCTCAGTATAATCTCCAGTGAAGATGATTCTTATCCAGGTGAAGATATTTCAGACAGCGATGGGCATCTCTCAGAGGTTTGGAAGCTTCCTCATACCTATCGTTGATTTTGTTTACTATAAACTTGTATTATCATCTAATCATGTCATTAATTGGTTTCCAGGATCCCTGTTTGCATTCTGCTCAGTGTGAAAATGGAAACAATTTAGAAGGTGAATTTCTTTGAGTTCTGATTTGTTCTTACTTGCTTCCCCTCTGCCTGGTGAATTGACTTGATAATATGATCTCTGCTAACTGTGTCACTTCATTCTATAGAAAGCGTACTGGGTAGTGCATTATCCTCAAAGAACCAAAAGATAGCAGTAAAACTTGCTAAACGAAAAGAAAAGCTGGAGAGCTTAAAGAAAAAGGTAACGTCTGCTTTAAAGCATACAATTTTAAGTGATTCTTTGATTAAATGTTGCTTTATCTTGAGTTTTCCAACTATAGTGTAAGCTCTATTGTAAATTGGTTGACTCTGGTGGAAGTTATGAAAATGATAGCTGTCTGAGCCATAGACAGTCTCACTGGTAAGAGTAGCTCAAATTAAGATAAAGACACCTTTGGGCATCAGAGGTGCCGGGGTGGAGTATTCAAGAGAGTTTGACTTTGAATGATATCAACTTTGAATCTCAATTCTAGCTTAAGGAGAACACAATTGAAAGATTTCTTCTAGACAATCCAAATGGAGAGGAAATTGATTCTTTTTTCTTTTCTTTTATTTTCTGGATAAATAGAGGAAATGGATTCTTGAACAGTTGAGACATCGGCATTTGAATAGATCCTCTTTGGTTTATGAGGTGAGGCTGAGGACGATTTCCTCTTTAGGATCTTTCTCGAAGGGGAGCTTTTGGCTCTGTGTAGATATGCAAGTAAGAACCTGTAATTTTCAAGGGCATTGCCTGATAGGAAGGACATGTTGAGTTGCTGACTCTGGGAAGTGGAAACTAAGCTTGATATTTGATTTTTTTTTTTTTTTAAATTTTTAATTTTTAGTTTTATTGTTTTCTTAAAAAGAAAAATATGTAACTTTTTTTGTTTTGTCTGCTGTTTGAATAATCTCTCTCTATTTAGGACCCAAAATTCAAAGAGTTCTTGTCCGAACATGTCAAGGGCCTGGATTCCCTGCTAAAAAAGGAGATGGTAATCAACCTCTGTTCACGGTTTGCATAGAGAATTATTTTATAATACAATTGCTTTTTGTTGAGAATCTAATTAATTTCCTGTTACCCCTCACATTGCTGGTATACCAGTACTCTGATGAAGAGGATGGAAGTGATCAGGATGCAGAACTCATCAATGGAGACTTGTCACCATTTGATCATCAAAGATCACTGACTACTTCTATTATTAAGAGTTGGTCTGAGACAACTACTCAGCAGCATAACTTAACTGCACTTCCTAGTCTACTAAATGCTTATAGATCTGCATGCCAATACGGGGCTGAGTCGGGTGGTGATTCTGTTCTGTTTTCAAGGTTGCAAGACAGTGATACATGTGTCAGTATAATAACGTTTATGCTGCAAGAAAGTGATAGCATTTTCCGAAGGCAGCTGGGTTTGCTTTCAACCAATAACAAAAAAGAGACCATTTCACGTCTGGAGAACAACTCAAAGTGGAAAGCGCTCAAGCCAATGATCAAGTCTTATTTACAAAGCACTATATTCTTCTTGAATCAGCTGGCCGAGATAGAGTTATTGATTTACTCATTGAGCAGGCTGAGAGCTTCTATTATATTTTTTGCTGCTTTTCCATCATTGTTGAGGAAGCTCATTCAGGTATGTATACAGTCCAGAATGCATTTGAACCACTTTCTTCTATATCTTGTATGCTAGACCTTTACAGATATTACTATAAGCTATACTATGCAACGATATAGTTGTAAGAGTTTCATCAATTCTTCTAAGAATAACATTATCTGGATTTGTGTGTTTGAGCAATAGGTCTTACTTACTAGTACTCATGCTAACACAAATCAATGAGATGGCAAAAGGAGAAGAAAAACAAGGATTCAATAGAAAATTGGGACTTGGGGTTGATATTGATGTTACTTAAGTAATAAAATTCATAATACAAAATGAGTAAGTAATACATGTTCAGACGCATACAACATTATTGGTGGATCTTATTCGAAATCAAACCAAACCTTCATGAGGAAGATAAACTTCTAAGTTATTATAACAATGTATTTCAGCAATGAATGGTACATTGAAGCATGAGTGAAAAAGAGTGATAGGAGTATTTTCTGGGTTCGATATATATATTTATTTATTTATTAACAAAGAATGGGCTCCATGATGTCGACAAGCTACATTGATGCCAAGCGGTGTTTCACAATGTGAACTGTTCAGAGGAGCAAGGCAAGCAAATTTTGCGTGTAGGATATGGTGAACAAAATTTTGTCTTCTCGAATTCAATTAGGTTGAGAAGTCTTACTTAACAAAACTTTGGTTTGCTTAAATATTCATGGTCTTCATGTAGAGCGTTAGAGTTTAGACATTAGGTTGGTTTTGCGTCTTTGATTATTTTGTGTCAATGGAGAAGATCCCTCAGTATTACAGAAAACACATGCTATATTTTTTGTGCTATAGTAGATCGTAATATTTATGCTTGCTTGCTTGTTTTATAAACGCATGGTGTAAACTACATGGCCTCAAAGGCCTTGCTAGAATAGTTACATCTTCTATAGCTCCCCAACTTATGACTCATTCAAGGTGGAAGTGTACAAGAGAACTCTATGTGTGCGTTCTTTCCGTGATTTTTATGGTTCTGAGCACATACGAGGCCGGGTCATAGACTCTTAATTACTCCTACTACCTTTTATTGCTAGCACTTTTCTGTTCTTTATAGGACAATTAATGAAGCACTAATGTTTTTAGTATGAACTATTTAGTTTAAAAGATTGAATTTTGTGGAATAAATTATTTGAGAAGTCACAGCTGTGAACTTACTCTGCAAAACTCACTGTTGTAGAACAATCAAAAGTAGTACCTTGGTGCTGCTTGTACATATTTTAGTTCCATTTCTGGTTTTGTTTACGTCACAGTTTTACTATTTATGTTGGGTTTTCTCACAGTTGCCCCTTTTACATTTAGTTTGCGGTTAATCTATGGATGGCAAGTTGTGGTACTGTCTCATCATGCGCGTTTCGTATCATTTATGATGTGGCTTCCTTTGGGCCCGAACACTATGAAAACTGCTTGAAGAAAGTGTATAAAGCCTTCATAGCACGCTGCAGAGGTGCAGGGTCTGCAAATTTAAATCATATCAATTCCTTGAGGGAGTCCTGTGTCGAACTTTGCTCCATGGATCTGCAGAAGTCTGTTGGCTTGGCTCTGTTATCTGTCAAGAAATTAACCAAGATATTCCAGCTAGGTTTGCGAACAAAGAAAGAGGTAATTTTTGAAGTTTTAATTAAAATCGGCGTCTTTTTCTTTATGGCACACTGAGAAGCTTAGGATAGCTAGCAGGAAAATTTTCCAGCACGTATCTGGCAGTGTGGTCATTGTTGCATACTTACACTGTTATATAGATTTCTACTTGTATGTCACATTCCGGTACTTGTACCTAGCACACACTACACATCGCATATTAGAGATCTCGGTATCTATAGAACACATAACTGTTTATTGGTTAGCATATAGCCTGCAAGCATGATCAAGTAGCTGAACATATTTTATTGGTTATGCTTGACAGGAAGTGCTCAAGAAGATCTGCAGCTGGGAGTATATGCTCTGCCTTGAGCTCTGGGTTAAATTCATTTCAGCAAATATCGGTGGGAATGATCTCAATGGATTGCTATACCCTATAATCCAACTAATTAACGGAATTGTGTACCTTTTCCCTGGAGCGCGATATCTACCCTTGAGAGTTATGTGTATCCAGTTGTTGAATCAGCTGTCCAGTGCCAGCAAGATCTTCATCCCCGTTTCTAGAATCATACTTGATATTTTAGATTTTAACACTGGAAAGGAGGTTGGAAAGCCCGAAAAGATAGTTGAAGCTCCCACTTCGTTGAAGGTATATGAGTTTAACATGTGATGCATTCCCCTGCTTGATTACAATTTTTGTCCCAAGATATAGGGTTCATCGTGTTGCCACCATTTGTTATTGATCTGTTATTTGTGCAGCTGCCAAAAAATATGTTGAAGTCACAGGAGTTTCAACAGGAATGTATTTTTGCTGTTGTGGAATTGCTTTCAATTCACTTTGATCAGTGGAGTTATCATATATCCTTCCCTGAGCTGGCAACGATACCCTTGATCAGGTTGAGAAAATTTCTGGAGAAATCAACTGTTGAGACTCTGCGGCAGATGTTGAAGCACCTCATCGATCAGGTAAATCTTTTCAATAAAAGATGCATAAACAACCAACAATAACTAGTCCAACTGTCCTCGTTTGATTGCGATCTATTTTGTGTACTTTTTGTCTTTTTTCCAGATGCCCTTACAATAGACTGTTCAATGCTAGTATTCTATAGTCCATAGTATCGTAACCAAGGAAATCTGTTTCATATGCCATTAACAAAGCAAACAAGAATAAACTTACCTCTTCATTGCAGGTGGAGAAAAATGTTGATTTCATTCAAACAAAGAGAGATGAAGTGTCTTTTGGCCCAAGGGACCAAGGATCTGTGGACTCATTTCTGCAGGTGTGTATATCTCTGCGAAATTTGTGCTGGCCCTTCTTCACCTTGTCCTGAAACCCTCTTTTTGGACACACTTGCAGTCTGAGAAGGGGAGTAGCAATACCTCATTCACGCAGTTCTACAAAAGCGTAATGCAGAAAGCCATTGCTAGAAGTCAGATCAATGAAGATGAGAAAAGGCAAGTGTTTTCGGCATTCACAAGTCCAAACCTATTTCATAAGATCAATATTTTGTGTATGAGTTTGCTATAATATTGCACATCATTTTCTCATGACCAACACGTAATATATTCTGGCTGCTAAGTTGTGGGATCTGCAATCCAAAATATCTTTTTGTCCGATGATCAAGATGATTGCTGAACCATTGTTATCGGATAATCTGATCCCTCCGAGCCATGTCACTCCCTAGGAAAAGTGCATGAAATTTAGACGACAGACAGAATTTTGTTTATTGTATCCTTGATACCATAAAATGGTTCTAGTAACTATGAAACATCTTCGATGTTGTGCTATCATGGCCTTTTTCTTTTCTTTCGTAAAAGCAAGTTACCAAATGTTGGGAGACGATGTCTATTCTCCTAGTGGCCGCTGATTTGATTATCATATGGGTAAAATGATACATCTATATTTCTTGTGGGATAGCCTAAGCCTGTCAACCATATTTCTGATTTGAATGAGTTTCTCTTCTTGGTTAATGGTTATGGTAATTGACTGGATCATGGTATGCCCAGTTTGGTTGAACAGAAGAAACCGGTCAAAAGAAAGCGACAGCTGCCAAAAGGTGCAGCAAATGGAGAAGCCAGCATTATGAGCAGTTCGGTGCAAGGTGAAGTTCTTCGACCTTCCAATAGTGAGCATCGTGTAAAAAACAAGCGGCAGAAAACATGATAGCGATCATCTGACAGTCATCACTCTGTCAAATTTTGTTAGATCGGCATATGGTGTTAGCGAGTTCGGTAAGTTAAACTACATCATCTTGTGGTGTTGGTTTGTTGATGGCACTATAATAGGAAAACCGATTGGCCAAATGGAAAGTGTATTAGATGATCATTTATAAATGCTTTAGTCTCTCCTCCTGATGGTCCGTCTCTTCGATTTTGGCATTTTATAAGTACAATTTTTATACTTTGATGTATGTATGCCAAAAAAAAGTGTTCCGAACATGATAATAGCTATTTTAGTTCCTTGAAATCTTGTCGTATTGGTTGTGTTGCCTGAATGACAATATAAAGCTTTGTATTAGATCGATGAATCTTTTGGTGCTTCAGTTTGAATTTTTGTTCTGGTTTACTAATGATCGTCTGTGCTTGTAACTTGTGGTAAACGTTATTTTCACTGTCAAATGACTAACACTGGATCCACCATGGGGCCGTGGGGGGTTGATTTCCCCGCTGAGCTTCCCTTGTTTGTTTTATACTAGTACTAAACAAGGATCAATATCTGTGCGTTGCGTAGACCTGATTGCTAATTTTTTGTATGAATATATGATATCTAAACCTATTTTTTTGATGATTTCATTTATCTGGATAAATAATATGGAAATGCAAGTCGACAATTTTTTCCTTTCCGGCCATCACTTATGCCATGGGAGCCATCGTGATCTCGACATGATCATCATGATCAGGACATGATCATTAAATAATCGTATGGGTCATCAAATATTCATATCAATCATATGTAAAACATGTAAAATGAATCTCTATCTGATTTGTTATCGTCTGAATCTTGTTTAGGTCCCTTTCAAGAAGTTGGATTGAGGAAGTTCTTGAACCACTGAACGGAGTCCTTTGCATATATCGCTTTGTTTTGTCTCTATAATCGACGAAGTACAGACTAAACTTCTTCGGGATGTTCTTCTCCTTCTTCAGATCCACTTCCTCAACCTATTATTGACGAGGTAGACCCATCATCTGTGTTTACTCCGCTTCGGACCTATACTCGCTTCGGATCTATACTCAAAGGGTGAAGCAGATAATTGATTAAGTAATTCCTACAACTACTCAACCTCTGTTCATGGCGTCTGTTCCGAATGATCTATCCATTACCCTTCGTAAGCGTCCTCGTATTTGTACTTTACATCCCATTGCTAATTTTGTATCGTATCGTCGTCTCACCCTCTCTTTGTAAGTTTGCATATGCTTTGTCATCTATTTCTGTTCCTACTTTAGTGAGAGAGACAATTGCACATCTAGGGTGGAAAGTTGTTATGGATAAAAAAAAATACACGTTTATGAAAAAATGGCACATGAGATGTTGTTCCAACTCCTCCAAGCCAGTCTTGTATTAGTTGTCGTTGGATCTACACGATAAAACACAATCCTGACAGATCAGTTACAAGATGAAAGGCTCGTCGTGTGTCTAGAGGATTTACCCAACAACATGGTATTGATTATGAAGAGATATTTTCTCCAGTAACCAAACTCAATACTGTTCGCGTGCTTGTCACACTTGTTGTGCACCATTCATGGCTATTATATCAGCTTGACATCAAGAATGTCTTACTACAGAGACTGTTTACATGCTTCAGCCTCCTGTATATGAGACTACGGGGAAAAACCATGTGTGTCGTCTTCGAAAGTCACTGTATGAGCTCAAACAATCTCCACGAGTATAGTTTGAGAAATTCAACAAGATTGTATAGACCATTGGATTCTCCAGGAGCTCTGCAGATTATTCACTATTCATTCATCGACATTCTCAAGAGACTGTGATACTACTTGCTTACATTGATGACATTATCATTACTGAGGATGATATAGCCGGAATTGTCAAGGTGCAAGCTCATCTCTCAAAACAGTTTCATACCAAATATCTAAGTACTCTCAAATACTTTCTAAGGATGAAGGTTGCCAAGCAGGGAAAGTCCCTTCTTCTAAATCAAAAGAAATACTGCTTGAATCTACTAAAAGAGTCAGGATTCCTTGGGTGTAAACCAGTTGACACTCCAATGGAACAAAATCTCAAGCTTTCCAACTTTACTGATGAGTCAGACATTATTATTCCAAATCCAGATATGTATCAGAGACTTGTTGACAAACTTATATATTTGATTGTGACCCGATCAGATATATCTTTCGCAGTGAGCTTAGTCAGTGAGTTCATACATACACCAAGAAACTCATCTTACAGCTATTGAGTACATTTTGAGATATTTGAAGAAGTTTCCTGGTCAGGGCCTCCTTTATAGACTTACATATACTCCCTCTCTTACATCATATACTGATGCTGATTATGATGGATTTCTTGATGACAGACGTTCCACCAGTGGCTACTGTACATACTTTGGTGGAAATTTAATTACATGACGAGTCAAGAAATAAACAGTTGTACCTCGTTTCTCAGTTGAAGGAGAACATAGAGCTGGCTCTGGCTATTTCTGAGTTGACTTGGCTTGAACACCTTCTATCTGAACTCGGTGTTCAGTTACCTAGTCCTCTAGCTCTCCATTGTGATAATAAAACTGTCATCCACATTGTTGAGAATTCAGTCTTCCATGAGAGAACCAAGCACATAGAGGTTGACTGTCATTTTATACAGATGCCTCTGACTTCTTTACGTCTTGGTGACGCGATGGACCACAGTGACAGTAATGTCATGTGGTTTCCTCTGATATTTTCAGAAAAGACGGGATGTCATAGTGATGTCAGGTCTTCAACATCTAAGGATATCATAAAATAACTTTTTTATATAAAAATAATGATCATTGAAAATATTATTCTAAACTTCACAGGATTATGTCGATACGATCTTCTTTTAGCCCATAACTAACTCCATGCTATTCCTGTGGGAGGTAAGTTTTCTCATTCTCTGTAACATTCATTACTTCACCTTCCTATTTCTCTCTCGACCGAGATCAAAGAAATACTGACTTGAACATTGAAGAAGGCATCTGAGATCAAGCCCTCGGTATCGTAATTAATGGTGTTTTTCTGCTTTTGGTGCGTAAGTCGGCCCCATTTCATCCGAGGTGGGACTCTAGGTGATACACCATCTTGATCGACCCTAGATCAACCTTGATTGACTTAGGTCTACTTTAATATAACTAAATGTGTAACAAAAGAAAGAGAAGCTAGTGACATATACTATAACAAAGGATGATCATTTATTATTTTCTATGTGGAAAAAATAGGCATTGTTGTAAATAATTTTGTGATGGTAAATGAAGAAAAGTGATGTATGTATTCCCTTCATCATATACATTTTACGACACGCATTTCGCATTTCGATGTGCTTTATTTTTATTATTAAAAAAAAGTTATTTTTTCTATACAAGACTAAGTTCACAACTTAATTATTTATGGTTCCATAATAATTTTTCAAAAAATGATATTCGATCGGTTCATATCCATTTCAAAGTATGCGTTGTTGCAATATTTTAGAGATGGAACGAGTATATATAGAGGGGAGAGAGGAGTGTGTCACTTTCTCAACAAATAACCAAGTCTCAAAAATTCAAATGGAATATCATCAATATTATAAAAGATAGTGTATTAATTGCTGTAAATAATATAGGTTGACGATTTATATTGTAAATTAAAAAATTTATATTCTAAGTTGATGAATGTGTACAATCAAATTTTTAGTATATTTTATAAATGAAATCTAATTTGTATACGTTCAATAAATTATAATATAATTTTTTTTAAATTACAGTATAAATTTTTGAACCTACACTTTATTGGCATTACACTATCTTCTGTAGCATCAACAACACGTCTTAATTGAAAAGCTTTTATTTATTAAAAAATCCTCACTTTTTTTTTTTAAATGGAATAAGGTTTTCCTGACGTCCTTGGTGCCCAAGCAACGAATGTTTCTTTCCCCGACCACCTTTTAGGTGAATGAATCTGAATTGACTTCTGCACCATAGAACGTCACTAGCCCATTTGTATTATTCTCTCAAATAACCAATTTCACATGGGGAGAAATGCTCCAACGGACCTCTATAAATTCTCCCCTAGTTGTTTCCTTGTCATCCTCATTTTGATCAATTGGCCTCCTCTGCGGCTAGGGTTTCATCGAGTCTCCTCTCAGGTCCGATCTTCCTCTTCTCATCCTCTCTTTGTGTGATTTATGAGTTTGAATCGACTTATCCAATTGGATCTGTGTTTGGGTGTGAGTTTTAACTATGGTTGCTATTTCTAACGATGAAGTCTAGTAAACTTGATCATTGGTTTTGTTTTCTGTTGATTCACTGGACCAGTTTGAGACGGTGTTGTGGTTGTTATTGATCGATTTATTGTTGTTTCGTATGCTGATATCGATTTATGCGAATGGCGGGTCGAATGATTCCTTGCGTTTTGTCATAGGTCTATTTTTTTTAAAATAAGATCGTTGCGTTATGATATTGATATTACTATGTCCGTGATGAATGATATTTAATTTATTTGGTACTAATGATATTAATGGTGGGTTTCAAAAACTATGGTATTGATGTTGTGGGTATTGTTTAGGAACTTTTACAGGATGGGCATTAATTAAATAACTTATAAGTTTCATACAATTTTTCTTGTTGCTTTGCGGGATAAAATCAGTGATACTTCCCTTTCTGATTTTTGGGTCTATTCGAAAAGAGGTTTAAGACTCAGGGACGTTCTCTAAATTTGGTGAATGTGGGTTCCTTGTTTTTCCTTATATATGGTTGGGGTTGATGTATGAAAGGGCACTCTATTTGAGGCCAATTATCAAAGCCACTGCCAGTCGTATTATATAGCATGTTGTGAAAGGGCACTCTATTTGCCTGTTTGATGATCAAGTATTATACGATTAGGTCCATAGCATGTTGTGATGTTACACTCGGCACTTTATATAGCATATCAAGCATGTCTTTTATACTCTTTTCAGCTTATTCCACTGTCATTGCCAATTTGGCCTGTTGAGAACCCACTCTCTTCTTATTGTTTATTGACAACTCTGTTCAATTTCTAGATACTTTGAGCATTAGTCGAGTAGTTGTTCATGTTCTTGTTCCCTTTGTCTTTTTTTCCCTTACTTTTCTCTTTTTTCTTTCTCTCTGTGATCATTTTTTTAGATGCCAAATAGCGTTGTGATTCTAGTACAACTTCTTGTTGATTGAATTGTCCCTAATAGTCTTTATGTTTGTGTTGCAGTTTTCTGCTAAGAATCCAACATGGGTAAGGAAAAGGTTCACATTAACATTGTGGTCATTGGCCATGTCGACTCCGGGAAGTCCACTACCACTGGACACTTGATCTACAAGCTTGGTGGTATCGACAAGCGTGTCATTGAAAGGTTCGAGAAGGAAGCTGCCGAGATGAACAAGAGGTCGTTCAAGTATGCTTGGGTGCTTGACAAGCTCAAGGCTGAGCGTGAGCGTGGTATTACCATTGATATCGCCTTGTGGAAGTTCGAGACCACTAAGTATTACTGCACTGTCATTGATGCTCCTGGACATCGTGACTTTATCAAGAACATGATCACTGGAACTTCCCAGGCTGACTGTGCTGTCCTCATTATTGACTCCACCACTGGTGGCTTTGAAGCTGGTATTTCCAAGGACGGGCAGACCCGTGAGCACGCTCTTCTTGCCTTTACCCTTGGTGTCAGGCAAATGATTTGCTGCTGCAACAAGGTGATCCTATTGTTGTAATTGCTAGTTTTGATCTTGACTAAATGGGAGTTTTTGGATTCAAGGGAATTAATCATTGTTTTGGATACTCATCATTCTTTTGTTGTTATGACAGATGGATGCCACCACTCCTAAGTACTCAAAGGCTAGGTACGATGAAATAGTGAAGGAAGTCTCTTCCTATTTGAAGAAGGTTGGCTACAACCCGGAAAAGATTCCCTTTGTGCCTATTTCTGGGTTCGAGGGAGATAACATGATTGAGAGGTCCACTAACCTAGACTGGTACAAGGGACCAACCCTTCTTGAGGCCCTTGACTTGCTCAATGAGCCAAAGAGGCCCTCTGATAAGCCACTCCGTCTGCCGCTTCAGGATGTGTACAAGATTGGAGGAATCGGAACCGTCCCAGTCGGTCGTGTTGAGACTGGTGTGCTGAAGCCTGGTATGGTCGTGGTCTTTGGCCCAACTGGTCTGACCACTGAAGTTAAGTCCGTCGAGATGCACCACGAGGCTCTCCAAGAAGCTCTTCCTGGTGACAATGTTGGCTTTAACGTCAAGAACGTGGCTGTGAAGGATCTCAAGCGTGGTTTTGTTGCATCCAACTCCAAGGACGATCCAGCCAAGGAGGCTGCCAACTTCACCGCCCAGGTTATCATTATGAATCACCCCGGACAGATTGGAAATGGTTATGCCCCTGTGCTCGACTGCCACACCTCTCACATTGCTGTCAAGTTCTCTGAGCTGCTCACCAAGATTGACAGGCGATCTGGCAAGGAGCTCGAGAAGGAACCAAAGTTCCTGAAGAATGGTGACGCTGGTATGGTGAAGATGACTCCTACCAAGCCCATGGCGGTGGAGACTTTCTCTGAGTATCCTCCCCTTGGACGTTTTGCTGTGAGAGACATGAGGCAGACGGTGGCTGTTGGTGTTATCAAGAGTGTTGAGAAGAAGGAGCCAACTGGTGCCAAGGTCACCAAGGCTGCCGTCAAGAAGGGTGCCAAGTGAACCGAGGGTTCATCAGCCTCTATCTATGAATATCAAAGCTGCAAGGGTAAAAAAAACCGTGTCGTGTGTGTCGTCAGTTCTCTTTTGTCTAGCTTGTCCGTGTGCTTTTCTAATAATGGTCTGATGCTGTCCGCAACCCCAGGAACCTATTCCCAGAATTGGGTCCTTGATCGTCGATGGCAGGGCCAAATCCGGTCTTTTTGTTCTGTGTCGTGTCTTGTGTAATAATTCCAGCTTGGGTATCTATTGGCTCCATTCTGTGGTCTGTTATCCTGTTAGTACTGAATGGTTTAATGTATTATGCTTTTTGTCATGCTATTCTGTTATGCTTGCTTGTAGTTTTAACAGGATGTCAGCTTATTCAGACGAAGGTTATCAAAGTATATGTGAACGGTTTTGGTGCCAAGGTCACCAAGGCTTTTTGTCATACTTTATTCTCTATGCCCATCCTGTGGCAGCTTATCCTGTTAATACCGAACGGTTCTGAATATATCAAGCAATAAAAACAAGTAAAGAACATAATATTTATACTTATTCAGACAATCGTTATCAATTTATAATCGAAAGCTTATTCCACTCTTCCCTTGGTGACTAGTTTAGTCCATTCAAGACGTGACTTCACTATTATCTTGTTTATGACTTACAAGATAACCTTTTTTACAAGTTAACTAACTTGTACAAAAAATGAAAAAACCCAAATCTTTGCACAGATCCAACGACTGGACCCTGCTACAGCTATTGTTCTTCAATACAGACTAGTGAACTCTCTTTTCTGTATTCTTTACGATTTAACTCACTTGAATAATCTTCGAATTTCTGATTGCTTTGCACGCTTATCTTTCAATCAATCATCCAACAGCCTTACTCACTACGTCTCAACAATCCCCTTTTACAGGTTGAGGAAATGAACCTGTGACTATGTACAGGGCTTAATGTGTGTAAGCCTCAACTAATGTTGACAGTTCATCTTTTTCAGATTCTCGTACTGTCACATTCTGAATCTCAAATCTTCGACTTGACTGAACCTCTGACCCAAGTCCTAGTAATCATCTCTGCTGTACTCAAATCTACTATACTCAAGTCTGCTGTACCTTAATCTACACTCAGTACTATGAGACCTCATCCGCACCCAGTCATTGATGTAACCTTGTCTGCATTGCTGTGTTGGTCATCGTTTGCAATACAAAAGCATACAAAAATCCTTACCCGTGATCCAAAAGTTCAAAAGCAATACAAAGTGTTTTTCCTCTCACTAAGCTTGTTCCAAGTTCTCATTTTCTCTTTACAAGTTCTTACTTAGCCATCTTGGCATTAGAGTCAACCTGATCTCAAGTGAAAGAGTAAGTAACTTGAGTGCCGCACGGGTAGCAAAAATCTAACCCGTGACAGTTGGTATCAGAGTGAAGGTTCAAGTAAGAAGAGAATGTCGGATCAAAGCAACATGATCGAGTTTGTTGACGAGGTGAACGCTGCGAACGTCACCATGTGCAAAAAAAGAGCAAAAGCAAAGGATGTCCTAACGTTCATCGAATCACGGCTTGGAAGGATGGAGGAAATCATGAAGAAGATGGTGGTGAGGTTAAAGGACGATATCCTAAGCAACGAGACCATTGATGTTCGGGAGGATACATTCAAATGTGAGTTGCAAGGTGTCCTCAACTCATTGATGGACAAACTTCGTAAAAAATTCCAAGTGCAAGTTGACGAAGTTCGCACGGTACTGACTTCTCTTCAAGAGGAGTTGAAGGTCATAAGAGTGGATGTTTCGCTATGCAATGCGGCCATAGCGAATGGAGGCGCCAGTAACGTTGGTAAGGGATCACGTATTGACGCCCCTAAGCCAAAGGTTTTCTCAGGAAAGCGAGATGCCAAGGAGCTTGATATTTTTCTCTTCAACATGGATCAATACTTTGATCACATGGGCATAGAGAATAAAGAGACGAAGGTCAAGATGGCAACGCTCTTTCTCTCCGATACGACGACCATGTGGTGGCGTCGTCATTATAATGACATCTAAATGGGTGTCTTCTCTCTTGACACTTGGGAGGACTTTAAGAAGGATCTAAAGTTTCACTTCTACCCAGAGAATGCCCAACATGAAGCCAAGATACAACTTCGAAAGTTAAGACAAGTGGGTACCATTCGGGATTATGTGAAGAGTTTCACGAAATTGCTCTTCCAAATCTCGGACATGTAGGAAGAAGACAAACTCATCTGCTTTATGGATGGACTTCAATTGTGGGCGCAACAAGAGTTGCAAAGACTTGAAGTGTGCAATCTCTTTCTGCGGCCATAGCGACGGCGGAGTCATTCATTGAGTTCACGAAGAGTGACTCTTCAGAATCGAAGGGAAGTTTTGAGAAAGGTAGAGGAGAGAAGGGAGAAAGAAGCGGAGCAACGACGTCGAACTTTTCAAGCAAGAAGAGTTCGATTAAAGGAGACAAAGGAGGATGGAACAAGAGCAACTCCAAGGACGCGGGGAAGTCCAAAGCGGAGGTGAAGTGCTTCTTGTGTGATAGTCCTCACTTTGTTTGAGATTGCCCAAAGAAGAAGGCCCTCTCGACAATAGTTTCTCGAGTGGAGGAGGAACCCATGCAAGAGATGTGCTCTTTGAGGATGCTTAACGCGGTAAAGACAATAGGGGTAAAGTCTTCATCCAAGAGGTTGATGTAAGTCGATGTGCTGATCGGACCAAACACAACTCGTGCCTTGGTTGACACCGGGGAGAGACATAACTTCGTCTCATTGGAGGAGGCGAAGAGACTTGGATTTCGGATTGCCGATGAGAAGGGGATGCTCAAGGTAGTAAATTCGGAGGCCAAACCCATCCATGGTGTCGCTCAGGGTGTGCAGCTCCGCAATGGAGAATGGAAGGGAACGATCGATCTTTTGGTTATTTCAATGGATGACTACCCACTTGTGCTTAGCTTAGACTTCCTTGATAAGATGAAGGTGTTTCCGATCCCCTTTGCTAGTGCCATATGCATAGCAAAAGAGAATGGTACTTGCATGGTCCCGGTGGTTCGATGAAAAGCGAGTACACAAAGGTAAGATGCTCTCGGTCATGCAACTTGTAAAAGGGTTCAAGAAGGAAGAACCAATATTTCTTGTGGTGCTAAAGGAGGCAGATAACAAGTTGATCTCTAAGTCACCCAAAGGCATCAACGATGTGTTGGAAGAGTTCCAAGATGTGATGCCCCCTGAGTTGCCTAAAACGTTATCTCCTAGAAGGAAAGTCGATCATGTGATCGAGCTGGAACTTGGTGCAAGGCCCCCAGCTGCGGTTCCATACCGCATGACTCCTCCAGAGTTAGAGCAGGTAAGGAGAAAATTAAAGGAGTTGTTGGATTCGGGATATATCTAACCTTCTAAAGCTCCTTATGGTGCCCCGACATTATTTCAGAAGAAGTAGGATGAGTCGCTTCGAATGTGAGTGGATTCCCGATGATTCTCCAAGTTAGACTTGCGATTCGTCTATTGGCAAGTGAGGATTGCCAAGGGAGATGAACAAAAAACTACATGTGTTACCAGGTATGGCTCCTACGAGTTTCTGGTTATGCCCTTTGAACTAACCAATGCATTTGTCATGAACAAGGTGTTCCAACCTTTCTTGGATCAGTTCGTGGTGGTGTATTTGTGCAAGTTCTATTAATTCGAATTCACTCACGATCTTTCGAACTTGGCTAATTATAATTCTGCAACTTATCAATTTCATAAAATTTCAAAAATAATATTAAAAATTTGAAAAATTAGAAATATTTTGATATTCAAATTTTATTTACTTATTTAATTTATTTTTTCAGAAAATTAATAAATTAAAAATAATTTCAAAAAAAATTAGAGTTAGGCAATGATTAAAACAATAAAAAAATAATTCTTTTGACAAAACGTTACCGTCCCCTACAATAGCATCAAAACTTGACATACCCGTTGAAAGACGATCAAATTAGAATAATTGTACGCTTATTCATACTCTATACGTATTTTAATTAATTACAATAGCGAAAGTAAGAATTGAACCCACAGGAACGATTGGTGTAATATTTAGAATTGTAATCATTACGACAAGACACTATCGACTTAGTGAAATGTAGTAACTCTTTCGATGGGTTGTTTTTTACTAATTAAACTAATTAAATAGATGAAATTAAATAATTGCAATCTGAACTTATAGAGAATGTGAAGCAAGGTATTTCTTTTTATGACAAAATGTAGAGAGGTTACTAATTACGTTCTAGGTTTTTTGGATCAATCATGAATGAATATTATATGCTTTCATTATTTTAGAAATATTTGGATGTAATATTTTTGGTCATAAAATACTGCATTCGCTAGAATTTAATTATCACTGAGCTTGTACAATTAATCCAACCTATTCATCTCTAACATACCGATGAGCCTATATATGCTAAAAATAAATAAATTGATTCAATGCAAGAGAATTCACGAAACATGAACATAAAATAACAATGAGTTTAAACTATCATGTTCACATGCAATTTATCATAACATCATGACAATAACCTTACATCATAAACATTGTTTGTTATCAATTTAATCACTTAGCACAATCAATAGTTAGGTTACAATATCAATAGGTGACCAAACTAATTGATTTCATAACTTATCATTGATTAAGACCAGATTTTATGCATCAATAAACATATATGAAACTGATTTAGATGATCTACTTTATCTCATGAAACAATATAACTAGAATTTCATTAACCTTTCCCTATAAAGTGACTATTCACTCATGATCATGATCATCATCACATACATATCAACATGCAAAATCTTAAGATAAACAGAGAAAAAAAGACAATACGCTGAATAACGAAGATCTGACGACAAAACAATAAGATCCGAAGCCCTACACCTTGATCCGGCCTCCACAAGTAAGGAAATCAAAGAATTCTAATTTAGGGTTTGAGTTGAATGAATGAACCTTTCTGGAAAACGACCAAAAACTCTCTCTAAAATGAATAGAATACACAGATACTTATAGAAAACTTGAAAATCAATTTGAAATTCGAATTAAACAAACATATTTTGGCTTTTGACCTATGCAACGGTTGTTATGCCTCCCCTGTCATGACCACTACACAGCTTTGAGTTTCTAAAAATCACGATACAGGACTGTAACGAACATCACTCTTAAGTGTAAGGGTTGTTACACAGGTTTGACCTTCAGAGGTGATCTCCACAACCTGTAATGATCGTTACATGGGTCAGCCTTGGTCGTTATACCTCTCAAACACATGTATTTGCTATCGAAACATCACCAAATGACCACGAACACATCCACAAATTACCAACGCATTGAATCATTGTCTTGAATCAACAAAACAGCTTCAAATCACGTCCAAGATCTCACTCAAAGCTTCATCTTCACATCATCACTTGTAATACCTTTCACAATCAACTCAACAATTGATTCACGCTTTCACACGATCAAATCTGCCACAAAAAAAAAACAATATCTAAATCCAAAGACACATACTAAACTAAAAACACAACAAAAAGAACTCAAACACAACAAATAATAGGTTTAACTATAATAACACACACATCAGGATACGACAGAAAATAAGGGAGAGCTATTTGAAACAGGAGATTTGCCGGTGTTTTTTCATTTTGACGTTGGAGTTGGTTGGTTTTATTATAGTCGTTGGATAGTTATTGTATGGCAGTTAAGATTCTATCTTTGATTTCGGATCTTTGCTACAGCCTGTGTAATTCAACTATCCAAAAAATAAAAAAGAACAAACTAAACTAAATCCAAAGACACAAACTAAACTAAAAACACAACAAAAAGAACTCAAACACAACAAATAGTAGGTTTAAATATAATAACACACACATCAGGATACAACAGAAAATAAGGGAGTAGCTATTTGAAGCAGGAGATTTGCCGGTGTTTTTTCGTTTTGACGTTGGAGTTTGTTGGTTTTATTATAGTCGTTGGATAGTTATTGTATGGCAGTTAAGATTCTATCTTTGATTTCGCATCTTTGCTACAGCCTGTGTAATTCAACTATCCAAAAATAAAAAAAAATAAAAAAAATAGCAATAAAACCCTTGCAATACCATAGTTTATTGGAGTTCCTTGCTACTTTAGCGTATAGCGACAATCGCTGTTTTTGATATGCTAAACGTTTTGAAACAGGTTTGGCTTTTGCATTGCTAAGATATCTTTTTCCCTTTTTCCAATTTTTTGGTTGTGCATTAACAACGTATCCGTCTATGTTTTATTAATATGCAACGGCCAGAATAGTATCCATTGCAAAATTGCCTTTTTTTTGTTTCCCTAGTAGATTAAATAGATGCAATCTCATCAATAGAACGCAAGCAATGAATCAGGGAAACCTATCTTCGGCCAGCTCATTTGCAACTCTCGAATAGTTTGCAGAGTTACAAATACAGCAGTACTCCAGAGTCTTAAAGAATCAAACCATTGATGCCAAGCACAAAGTACGACCAAGTTTATTCATCCAAGTGGGTCAAGACAACGGACAAGAATGCTAGACAAACATTAAATACTACTATAGACATGGGAAAAAGTGCTGAGGTTGAAGACCAATAGGCGATGAGAAATGATAAACTCCTCCAGATGACATAGACTCTCGGACACACGGACATGCACTCCACGGAAATCAGTTCTTCACAGCCGTTACATAGTTCAGGAGCATCTGCACAACATCAGGAGAAATTCTTGCGGACTGGGCTTTCAGGTGCTCGATTTTTGCATCTGTTTCTAGTTCAAGGCGCTTCACATTAGCACCTGAATCACCGCTACTCTGTTTCAATACATAAACAGTTCTACTAGTGAGAACCGTCCATTTAAGCCAGCACACTATGGAGAACAATTGTTGTAGAAAAAAAAAGTATGGATACTACAATTACGCATTTGGTAAGGTGACCATAAAAAAAAACATAACAGAATTAAGTACAAGGATGCACAGGATACAATCATACAACGCTGATATGAACATTATACTTCTTTTACATTAGCATAACCAACTGCAGAGATGTGAATCAACAAACCTGATGGGTTCTGTAAACAAGCACTAATGACATGATTCAGCACCGTAACACCATCAGTGTCAGTTCTGCATAATAAATACCACCCGAAACTAAAGCACAGATGCACAATATTTTCAGGGCATGATTCAACTGATTGCTATTTGGGTTGGTTTCTTAATAAAATGTTTGTCTTACACATCTTGCCCCTTCCCAGAATGACTCTTGTATCCAATGGCAATGACAAAGTTGCCAATGGCAAACGTGCCATCATTGAAGACAATGAATAGGGTTCCACGCAAGCTTACCGCATATCTTGCTCGTGGTAAGGGTGGTGTCGTCAATTCAATTACCTTTCATAGAAGAATAGATCCTAAGTTGTATGGGAAATTGTTAGTATACACCCTCATAACTGATGTTCTGATTGGTGGATGAATTTATTATAAATTTCTAAATTGTGTTTGATTTTCTTCGACCAATCAGGACTGGTGGGGGGTGTCCTAATACTTCCCTGGGTTGTATATAACGCATAAATGGGAAGTAAATGAATTGATGCCCAAATCTAATAATGCCCAACCAGAGATGGAAAGAATGCCCTTGATAGGGGCCTCAGAACCTCGTGAATGCAGTGAGAGGCTGATGTTGTTGTTTGCTGTGTAAGGTTTTCTTAAATGACACAACACTGGTTGGGGACTCCATTAGGGTATACTGAACTGCAGGATAGTAATACTCTAATAATCCTTACTCCTGTCAATAAGTTGATTCAATAATCTCATCTGCAGCTTATGTACTTCTGTCAATGAAATCATCTAATGCTCCTTGCTTGGCGAGTGTCACAAGTCTTGGTACCAAAACTAAACAGTGTTGGAGTATTTGTAGTATTTCTATTTTACCTCTGCAAGTTTTCTCTGGAACTCAGCTTCCATTCGAGCCCGGAACTCAGCAACCTCTTTCTCAGCCTCTTCCTTCGCCTGTTTCATTCTTGCCAGCTTTGCTAGAAATAGATAACAAAACACCAAAGTCCAACTACTGTTAAAGGCTCCAGTCGAATATTGTGCTACAACACACTAGGAATATGAAAGTTCCGTATGAGAACAGCATTTCTTAAACAAAAAGACAGCACCGCTGTAGAAAATGGCATGCAGATTGCATTTGATCAACCGATAGTATTTATTGACACATAGAAATCTTCAAAGATGAGAGATACTACTTATACCAATGAAAGTTGCACAAGCTTACTTTGTCGAGATATTCTATGCTTGTGCATGCCTTCGGGGAGAAAAACCAACAAGTCAAACCATCTTTCTACACTATTAGGAAGTATAATCCCATTCCATATCTTATGCTTTTGCAACACAAGAGCTTAGGTGCTTGCTTACATTCATTCTCAAGATCTTCCACCTCTACTGATTATAACTGCTAAGAGAATATATTTCCAACGGATACAAGAACCAACATGTTTCATAGGAACTACACAGCAATTTGATATATATAAGCCCATGTAGAAAGATTATCAGATCATCAAGATAGACAATATATAAAAAAAAGGAAAACCAGCAAATAGAGTAGCGATACTAAAATGCTAAGCTGATATAATCAGCACAAGAAGTCAAATGAAACGTTTTCATAGTGGAACGTATGACCAAGTTAGTTGACATATTCTTATTATCAAGCTAGTGTTCCGTGCGCCTGCTCAACCATTCCCATGGTTTCTCATAATAGAGAGTCAACAAGTCAAGAATCAAGTGAAAGCATGTGCAAAGTACAAGGTGAAAGAAGATCATCCTCACCATTACGGGCAGCATTGACAATGTGCTGCGCCTCTTGCTCTGCAGCGAGCAGCAGTTGAATTCCATTTTGCCCCCTGTTCGCCTCCATTCCTGTTCAGAGGCGAAAAAGACAGAAATTTTCAACGAACTTTTAAAATGAACACACAGGTTGCGTGGCATAGTCATAAAGCTAATGCTTAAAATTGGCTTGATATGTCAATTCAAACCCCATATTTCAATCCATAATCAACACAAGATGTCACTGGACTTTAAACCCGACCAATCGGATTGGAGCACTTTTTTGACTCAGAAATGTGATTGTCAAAAGTCCTTACAAGCCTATCTTGATAACTGGTTACGAGTAGCTTATAAATTATTGCTCATTTCTTATAACCAAGTTTGACCATAAGTCAAAAACATCCCATGAACCTCCATATATTCATCATTCTCCTTATCCACAAGTCTGTTAAGATCCTGCTAAAAAACCATTTTCCTTTCAGGAATTCCTAGCATTACTTAATCTATAGTTTCCCAAAATTTGATCTTTAAAATCATCAAAAAGATCCAACTTGTGGTGAATAAGCACTAATAATATTACATGTTTTTCCCAAATATCAACTTATGACCATCACTATATCCCGCCACCTCTTTGTACTCGCCACATTCTCTGCTAAAATCCTTATATCCACAATGATAACAACCCCATTCCTAGATCGCATTACCATAATTTACCGTTGGCCCTTCCGACAACCAGTGTTGTAAAAAATGTATTAATTGGTGATTAATTGTCCGATTGATTGTTTTTGGAAGTATGACAAGTAAATTTTGAGTAATCGTTCGAATTAAACAGTCAAAGAATTAAACGATCAATTAATCATTATTTCCTTTTAATCTTCGTTTAATACATGAATAATGGTTTATTATTTAGTTCTTTAAACTAAAATAAAAAAAGTAAATTAAGAAAAGTTAAAAGAAAAGAAAAAAAAAGATATGCGGCCTAATTAGGGAAACAAAAAAAGTAAAAAAAAAAAACCCTAGAGTAATTCCGTTGAATATGACTTTTCCTCTCCCTAGGAATGCCTCTTCTCTCTTTTTTTATCTTCGTCGAACCTTTCCTCCCATGGAACTCTAGCTCGTCTATTTCTTTTACATCAAGGTAAATTTTCATTTACACCTTATAAAAAACCCAGATTTTCATTTACACCTTATAAATTTTCATTTATATTAATAGTTACATAGTGTATGCTTATAAAAATATTTTTATTAATAATATTCAAAATCAAGTAAACCGCTTAATCAAGCGATTAAACCGATTAAAAGGTTTCGATCCCGGACTGCTCGAATAATGAAAGCATTTTCTATAACATTGCCAACAATCATATCTCTTTTGTATTTGGAATCCTATAAACACATTATATTTATTATTGGTTCTAATCAAACTATCAACCACCTCCGTAAGTTTTCTCAATCAAGTACCCATTATTCCATTTCCAACTAATACTGTAACCTAAACAATGTACACTTTTATCTGCACCCAAGGTGTGGGAACCCTAGCTAATATTTCGTCTGTGCCAGTACAACAACCCTTGTTCATTTTCTGAAGCACTCGGGTAATGCGAAAACTCGCTACTGAAATATATCCCAAGAGGATTTGCTTATTACATCATATCAATGTTCAAATATTCGATCACTAACCTTTTTAAAGGTTTAGGGAGGAATAAGACGGAGCCGGTTACGATTCGGGCTTATCCTTTTGGACCTAATTTGTGCTTGAATAAACAATGTTTTATGAAGTATTGGTCGGCCACTGACACACACACCCTCATGATTTATCCAAACTTGGGATCGGATATGAATGGGATAAAATCTCTGACCTAGACA
>LIEC01007377.1:0-43951 GCA_001925005.1 Drosera capensis
CGCGCCGATGTGTTGAAACAATAAAATTAAACCATAAAAGAAGTAGGTTTCTGCACAGACGATGCTTCGTCCAGCGACGGAACAACACAATTAATTTTGGTTATTATTTAGCAAAAGTTACAAATATAAAGTAAGAGTTTTAAATTTAGAATCAATGCCTCAAATATCTTTTCTTAATTTTGATCTCAATTGGTTAGAACCTAGTGCTAATAACGTGTTGTAAAACGAAGATGACACAAAACTGGAACAGAAGTGCACTACTTTTCTCCACCTTTCCTTCTCCGATTCTTAACAAATGGTGTATCTTTTACAAACAAAGTGCATGGCTTTTATAACCAAAATGGATGGTTTCTTTCCAACCTTTTTCTCCCGACATGAACAATATCAAACAGTGCAAACGATCCTCTAAATGAATAATAAGAAAAATACACAGAAAATTAAGATATAGATAACATTTACATGTATTTCCCTCAAGTCAAACACCTTTAATCTTCAGAATCTTGTGCAAGCGGTATTCTCAAGGAATAATAAACGATAAGAAAAATATACATAAAAAATTAAGATATAGATAACATTCACATGTATTTGACAATATAACTTACATAATACATATTTTTTTAGAGAAAAACACTGTCCAGTTATCCAATGTTGATTGTCAAAGTTTTATCTTGATAGAAGTCCTGCTAGTAATATGCGCAAGTAATTATGCACTCCGAAGACGAATGCAAACAATCAATCACGAAGAGCAATGAAACAGTATGAATGCAAAACAACACCAAGAATCTACATGGGAAAAATCCTCAAGGGAAAGAAAATCCCACAGGAAAACAATCACTAATCAACACTCGGATTATAATAATGATTTGTCTCTATCTGAATCCACTCGATCTCATTTGTATTTCGTTCATTAAAACTTAGAGAAATCTCTTTGAATTGATCTCTCTTGTACATAAAAAAAACATGATACAAGAAGTATATATATGCTTTCATCTAAAACAGAGAAAATAATACGCGGAGAGCAGCTCGCGCGGTGCGCCCGGGCGTGGGAAAGACTTGAGGACGGGCGCTTTGGAACTTTAACTGGTTGGAGTTCTGGACAGAGTAGCTCACACCCGGGTGGGATAAGCATGTGCCGGGGCATTTTGTAGTAATTCCTGAATAGGGTTTTTGTTGCGCCATGTCTGCCATCCTCCTACACAACAAACTATACTCCTTCAAAACAATTTCAACAAGTCCCGATTGTAAAAAAATTGCAATATCATCACCAAATTTAGCAAACAACCTGAATAGCCCAACATCCTTCAACACAGTTCTCGAGTTTTGTCTGGCCATCTAGCTCTATTTTTTCCACTCATTCTCAACACTGCATAACTTTTTTTTTTTTTTTTCTGAAGCTACTTCCTTTTGGATACATTGCTTAATGGAACTGTGACTTCAAATTATGTTATACAGAGCAGCAACGTGATATATGAAGCAAGGGCACTGGACATCAAGACAAACATCATATTCCCCTTGGGAGAAACAGCCTCTAAGATACGAGGAAGAAATGAACTGTGGCTCTCTATGGTGCTTCGAAATAAACTGTTGATAGGTCTAGGACCTGCTCAGCTTGCGGCTGTCTGTGGAAGCTTAGTTTCAGAAGGGATGAAGATCCGCCCATCAAAAGATAATAGGTACTGTATATTCCTTCTTTGTTTCATTGAAAATGCAGAACTTTTGGGGGGGGGGGGGGGGGGGGGGGGGGAGGAATTGTTTACAACTATTCTCTGTAGATAGCATTACAAAGCTTTTTGTGCATTTATGGTCCACTCTCTTGATTCTATCAGCTCCATAATGGTTTTGTTCCCGCCTTACAATCTTAAGATATGGTCACCTTTATCTGCTTATCAAAATCAAGCTGAAGATATGGTTTATTTATGCTTCTAGAGTAGAGACTATGTTCTTGTTCGGACTTGCATCAATTTGAAAATTATAATTGATGAATACGTAATGAAAGGAATACTGGGTTGTCGCTAATGTAATTTGGAATTGATGGATATGAAAAAATTATTGGTGTTTTCCCTGTTCCCTAGGTAAGGTGGTTTGCTTGTTCATTTTCAAGTGGATGACCAATCAGATTGCATCTTAATCCTAACTTATGTTGGTTGAGAATCGCAGTTATATATATGAACCTTCAACTTCTGTCATGGATGTTGTAAGCAACTTGGAGGAACACAGGGATTATCTATTGGAGCTTCAGGAAAAGCATGGTGTGGAGGAGATCATCATCACATTACAAAGTTTGATTATTCCCTTGAGGCCTTGAATTGCAGTTTCAATATGTTGTTGCCCACGCATCTACCTTGCTGTTTGGATATCCAATTTTTGGGCGTGGTTGAGGCATGGGCCTCTGGACTGACATGGCAGGAAATTACGATGGACTCTGCGGTGGATGAGGGTGATCTTGATCGTCTCTTAAGACGAACCATTGATTTATTAGCTCAGGTAAGAAGAAAATATCATTTCATATATGTGAGATTCAACGTTTACATGGCTGTGCAAGAAAGTATCTTTTGAACATGTAGTCGTCCTGTTTTTTACTATACCAAGTACCAAATGCCCTCTTACACCGTTATCTAGGTAAGAGACGTAATGCTGGTTTCAAATTTATTACCATGAAATAGATTTCTACTGGATCGTTTTCTGAAAACGGTTGCTGATTGATTTCCTCCTATTCGTCCCCGTGCTCCAATTATTCACTGAATATGAAGTTGATTGATTTCATCTATTATCTTACAGTTTCCAAAGTTGCCTGATATCGACCCAGCACTGCAAGACAATGCTTTGAAAGCATCTAGTGTCATGGAAGGATCACCGATAAGTGAGTTAGCTGGGTGATGAAGTTTTCATGATCTTTTGAGGCATATCTTCCCTTCACCTGGTGATTGCATTTCTGGTGGAATGAGTAGAGCATTTAATACTTCATTTTAGAGTGATTGTCCTAACCTCGAGTTATACGGGAATGGCAAAAACTATTTTGAATTTTGCAGGTTTTTTGCCGAGTTTGTAGCTGCGACGAGGCAATCTTGCTAGCTGCATATTCGCAAGAGGTTAAAGTAATAGAGAACAAGGGAGATACAGCGACTAAGGTACTCATGCTCCATATTTGCTGAAAAGATGTTGCTGACGGGCTGGGAACTCATGCTAAAAATGCTGTTTTCTTGTTTATCATTGATCAGGTGCATACATTTCCATGTCGCCTTAGCAACAAGGGACTCGTGGCAGAAATAGAAGATCACGCGTAAGTACCCAAAATGAGAAAGAAATTGTTACTGGGCTGGTGCTTTTGTTCATATTCTGGCATTGTAGACTGCCGCATTTGTTGTAAAATGATGCATGTATTATCACGGCGTAATTTGAAAATGAATTTACAGCTGGTATCCTCAAATTTGGGATACCTGACTGAAATCAATGAACATCATCACACCTTAATTGAAGCGATGTGGTCTCATAGGAGAGTTCTGCCTGAGTTTTTATGAACATCTGTGAGGTAGTGATTCTTTTGGTGCACTCAGAATGTTGTGATTACGATAGTATGTGTCTGTACCATATCCAAGCGTTACAATTGAAATCCAAAGAGCGATGACAAGAAGAGTACATGGTTGCGGTGCACAGGATCGTAATGAACTCAAAACTGAAAATTTTATTTCCTCTGCACAGAATCAAATACAAAGGTTACAACTGGTTGACTAGTACAAAACTTCATACATGGTGAAGTACATGAAACTGGAAGTGGAAAAGAACCCTCAATATCTAAAATTGTGAGAACAAATGAAGATAGATTGCCAATTTTGAATCAATAAAACGATGACAAATCTATGTACATTGCCGTAGCTCGAGCAAAGAAACCAGAGGCCGGGAGGAACTACAACTCTTACTCTATAAATGCGATTTGTCGCCCAGACTAACTTTATTCAGCACTCCCAATCTTTATTTAGCTGCTGCTACAAGGGAAAAGAATGCAACTGATTCGCGAACCACTGAATCAGACAAACTCGCACAGTTGAGTGTTCAGGCTTGAACCACTAACTTCTGAACTGCATTCAACAGACAGTAGTATCAGGCTAAGCAGTTTTAACCAAAGAACGGGAATTACGATCGAGAATCAACTACCTCGCTGAGTTCGAGCTTCAAAGACCATGTGAGCTGTGCAGCCAGCTCTTAAACCTTCGCACCCGAACAGTAATGTCACACTTCGGCTGATCAGTGGTGTTACTGTTTATTTGCAGGTTCAACTTCCTTCTCCTCCGCCAAAACAAATCTTCTGTATCAAAAACATAATATATCTACAAAAGTACAAAATATTTAAGCACAATCGAACTGTAAGTCAAAGCGCCAACACAATTCAGAATTAGATTTTATCAACGATACCTCTACTCCGATATAAAGTAACAAGGACAATCTATAATGCGCCTGATTCTTTTCAGACAGTCAATTATGATTCATTTGTAACGCCTTGATATGGGTTTATTCAGAGAAAGTGACAATTTTCTACATGTGAGTTTATTTAAAGCTAATATCATAAAGTTGATATCGAGATCCAGTTGTCCAAAATTTAGATTGGAAAATAGTAAACCATTATCTTGGGACGTGGACCATTGGATCTTACCAACACATCTAAGTTTAAGTATATCATGCCACGTCTTTAAGCTCACGGAAACCAAGACACAAGAAACACTGGAAGGAGCACATGAAAGTAAAGGAATCATCAAAGTTTCGCTCGCTATATGCCTTCAATGATGATGGGATACCTTAGAAGTACTGCATACCATCCGACCCTCCAGACCATTGACGAGTTCAACTCCTTCCATAGCCCGGTCTATACTGGCAAGTTCATCATCTCCATAACCCTGTTTGAGTTTATTCCTGCGAGACAGAAGCACACAAGCAGCACTAAGAACAAAATGTATGACTTCCGACAATTCAGGGTAATCTAAACCAATTCGTACCTTTTCAAAAAAAATTCTGACATCACCTTTTTGCCACCATCTGCAAGATACTCTTTTTGCAGGTACGCTAAGAAATTTGGGTCCATTGACACAACGGTAGCATCAGGTTTATCATTCCCATTCTCCAATAGTTGAATGAGCAAGCGAGTTGTAGGTACTGATTGCTGTAGTGTTGTTTGAGGAGAGAAGATTAAATAGATGTCAACCTTCAGCCAGTGAGGATTTTTCGTACATCTGTGAGAACGTATAGACATAGATGTAGAGAGTACTACATACCCTCTCAATGCGGTACATGTTCTCGTCTTGAAGCAGCACACCAGCATTTTCGTGATAAACCGCATCATTGAACTTGGCATGTGCCCTGGAATTTTCGTATTGATAAAGGTGGAGAAGCTTGTTGCCTATCTCATCCGCGGCTATTAATTGAAGCTGGTAGTTATATAAGAATTTGTTTTTGTCAAACCATCAAAATAAACAAGAAGAGGGAGAAAGTCTGATTAAAGAACATATCTTACCTGTTTCACTATTTTATAGATCAGCTTGTCAACAGTAAAAAGAACATATGACTGAGCACCAATAGTGGCACGACAGTCATCCTCAAACTTAAAATTGTCAGCAGTTCCACTAAGTAAATTAAGCACTGCCTTTTTGAACCTGAGCCAGAACACGCATTTCCAATGAATATCAGAAGATAATGGTGGAAAGCAGAACAGAAGCATAAAGCTAGACCGACCTTGAATAAAGATCAGTAGAGGCTGCGCCATTTGTCGATCTCCATTTCCTTTCATCAGTGGAAGAACTTAACTTTGCAGATTGCACTCTCTCATATAGTGTCTGTAAAGAAGAACGAACATATAGATTTTACCATTTATACGACTTAGAGCGTGATTGGATGTGCTTATAAGGTGGTCAGATTAGTATTTGACAGCGTGTCACAAGTATTTATTAGTCTTATTTCAATAAGCCCAACAGTGAAGCTCATAACGATTCAAACCAGCTTTTAAGCCTTTATAAAACCATTAACACCCGATTTCTAGAATCACTTAGGTTTTGTTACTCATGTCTTAAGTTATGAAAAAATGATGCAACCACGGCCAAGTGGGACCAAAGCATGCAGTGCACAACCTTATTATTTCACTCGAAGAAATCATACCTGATGAAGTCTGAAGAGCACATAGAAGGAATCATTTCCATAGAAGACCTGGGAATCCTTTGTTTTCTCATCCAAAGCTGGAGGTACATACTCTGATAGCGGTTTCACTGTTTGCAAAAACCAATCTGGAAAGGGTGCTGACGTTCCATCGCCTTCATCAGGAGCATCAGTCATGCCCTCAGCTTCACCTTCATTCTCAGCCTTGTTATCATGATCTCCTTCCACTTCACGTCCTCCAGGGGAACAATCCTCGTGCTCAGGTGTCTCACTACCCGAGTCATTACCACTTTTATCAGTAGGATTCTCACTCTCTGATGATGATCTATGCACACTCCCTTCACCTTCATCGTCAGCATCAACCTCATTTTTACAAGGCCTTCCCACAGCAGTACCAATCTGTTTTAGGGGAGCATGTGGATCAGAATACCCAGGGACTGCAAGGTTATCTTCAAACTCTCCAGTTGGAGATAATTCGCCCTCTTCTTGTTCTATTTTGAATTGCGCACTAGATTCTTTGTGCTGAGAGTTTCCACTAGCTTCTGCTCCCATCCCACCCAGTGAGATATTTTTAAGCCTGCCATGATCTTGTGCGGTTCCAAAAGGTGTCATAACCTTCCGCTCAGTTGAAGAAGCCCTTTTGCTAACACTTGAGACTTCATCGGTGGCATGGCCGTTGCTATGTTTTTTTCCCAGCTTCCGAGTACTACTATCAGCTTCAGGAGAACCATCTACGCATCTATTATTTCTGGAGCTTAGTTGATCCCGTAAAACATCATCGTCTCTGCTTCTGGACGGATTATACTGTTTACTAATCGGACTGCCATCTGTGCTGGCAGCACCGCCAATTTTAACATTCTTATTCTTCGCTTTCATTTGTTCCATATCCTCCATAGCTTGAAATCGATCAGAGATCCCAAGGACTGGTTCTAAGAAAGATGTCCAGACTTTCATTACTTTATCCAAATGTTCCGGAACATATTTCATGCAGTAGCACTTGACAAACTCGTATAGATCTTTGTGAATCTCTTGATCACCATACTCGAAAACCATGTGTGGTTTGGAAGGGCGACGATTTCCAGCGGCAACAGCAAGGAAAGCATCTTCCTCCTTGCCCATTTGATCACAAACGTCTTTGATTTCAGCAAGAAGAGCTGTAAAAAAAACGCAAGGAAATTCAGAGAAACAAAATCCGAAGCAACACAAACCCCTAAACAAACTTCAAAGAAACAAAAGCTTCCATATGTCTTAGGCTGTACGTCCTTAAACCTTCATATTCTAGATACTCTACCGAGGCATATACTCTTTTTTTTTTTTTTTCCATATGATCTAGTTGCATGAGAACTAAGTCGCTCTATGACTATCGTCAGTTTGAACGATAAAACTACGTATGTTTCGAAATGAAATTTGTCAGAGAGAACAAATGGCAAAGCTTCAAAACAAAAAAGCTGCAGTACAAGCTACTTGATGGGAATACACTACGCCTTTATCTCAAGAGTCAAAAGTATATTGAAATATTCGGTTTGAATGTAAGAGCAAGATTCTTGCCCCATTACAAAGTCATCAGAATAATGTGCAAACAAAAAACATAACATTGAAGAGACACAGAAGCCCCAGAAAACAAAAGAAATCTCTGATACAGAAGATTATAAGATGCATTCTGCAAACAGAAACACCAATTAGAAAGTTAGTACCTTTTGTGCTCAAGCTTTTGGAGTCTTGCTGCTTAAAGTAAAAGCTGCGGTGATCAAGTGATTTGTAGTAATTTTTAGCATATATCTCTCCCCAAACTTTGTTAAAATCAGCACGACATCTAGCCCATTCCTCTTGTTTCTGCTTCAAGCGTGTTAGTATAACAGGCAATGCAAGCGCAGCATTTTTCCTTAGAACTTCCATGACATCAAGACCATGGTCACCATACAGACGCTCAATGCACCGTAGATGTAAAGCTGTATATGATAGAAGTAAATTATTGCAAGCAGCTCAGAAGAAATTTAATACAAAGAAAAATAGTCACCAACAATCTGTGAGAAGAAAGCACTCATACCTGTCAGATGCTCCTCTATGCGGATCGGAATATCAGTTCTAATTACATTCCGGTTAAACTTGTCTAGAAGTTCTTCCACGCGCCTGATTGCCGCATTAGCAGACTCTAACAATATGTCTAGTTCAAACCTGACATGAAGAAACCAGCAAACCACAAATATTTAAGTAACATACTGGAGCGCAGAACCTGAAGTGTACATTAAAAGAAGCTCAAGGCATAAAATTATTCCAAAATGGGAAAAAGAAAAAAAAAACACGTACATCAAACATTTAATGATGATTGCAATCAGTATAAAGAGAGCATATCAACCTGTCATCTTCACAGCGAAACAAGCTTTCTTCATACTGATTTTTGCGCATATGTTTAAAAGAGTAATCTTCACTTCCTGACGTGACAGACACCCAGTGGTCATTTAATACTTCAGCACCAATCTCCGTTCTATGGCTGACCAAAGGTATGGGGTACTACAGAAATGTACAATCAAAGCCGGTATGAGAAGAAGTTCAAATACCTTCAGCATCTTCCCATAAATAACAAACTCAAAGGAGAAATCAGAAACAGAACCTTACATTCTTCGGAAGAAGCCGATAACTGGGAGTGCAGCTCTCACAATTAGACAGGTCAAGTTCTTGGATAGGTTTTCCCACAAACTTCTCCTTGTCCGAATTCATGGACATCCTGGGCACATTGTCTTTACCATAGAAAGCACTTCTCCTGTCTCCCACATCATGATCCTGATTTTTATCATCCCATTCCCTCTCTCCATGCTCAACTTTTGAAGCTTTTGGGTGATGAGCATCATCCCACAAGCACACTTTTTTTTGTTGAACACAGATAATTGAGTGAGTACTAATTACTAAAAGTTAGTTAATCAAAATTTCATACACCCAACGTTCCAGTAAAAAGAAAGATGGAATTGGTAGGATATTACTTATTGCAAGGATATAAGACTATAATGATTTGAATATTATATTAGCTTTTGATAGTAGGATATTAAATAAAATTCAGATATTATTTTAAACCAGATTCAAGTGATACCTTCAGTTATTTCTGACCATGGCCCATTTCTGTCTTATTAAATATAGGCATGATTTGGGTTAAAATCCGTAAAGTAATGATCATGAGACCCTATAAATTAAATATGAATGAGAAAGGTGCAGCAGTTCAGGTGCTTCCAGAATGTGCTTAAATCAGACCAGTAACAGGAGGTGAAGGAGGACGAGCACTGCACATACCTTTACGGAGGACATCAGCAAGAAATCCGTCTGCAGAATACATCTTTGGTTAAAAAGACAATAACTTTGTAGAATGAAGCCTGTTCAAGTTTATCGGTGGCATTAACCTGTTACCTTTTTTCTCACAGCGAGACAGAAACTCGTCAATGCGATACATAAGATCAGGAAACTCGCCAAGTATACTTCGAACCTGGAAAAACACCAAAAGAGAAATTTGCAAACGGTTCCCTTTCAATATCACGTAATACATTTTAAGAGTGAGTGAGAGTGAAAAGAAAAAGAAGAAGAGCGAGTGAGAAGGATTAATGAATTATACACACGAGAACACACATAATAACTCAGAGGCAAGAAACTGGTCCTTGCTAGAATTATAAGTTTAACGGGAAACAAGTCCCATAGATCTATAAAAACTAGGTGGTAACAATAGATGCCAACATGCACAAATGCGGTTGAGTGAAGAGATACAAGCCATACCAGATTCTCTAATTCTTTCACAGAGATCATCTCAGAGTTATACATGAGAAGACCCTTCAAAAATTTCTCAAACTCAGCCGAATTCCGTAATCTGTCCTTCACTTTCCCAATAAAAATGGACTCCTGACTATAAATGCCTGCAGAGAAGAAATTAAGAGAATGCTATCAAATGCAGGATTGTGGTATAAGCTTAACCGGAAAGAGTCCATGTTACATAAACTACTGACGATGTGAAGTATTTAAGCAGTTCATGACGATCAGGCTTGGATAACCAAAACTTGGTAAAGCCAAAGGTTGTAATCTGAACTTCTCCCCTTTTTCTATCGCAAGTTAATCAAACTAGAAGAGCTAGGACTCCACATTACTAGTATAGCACTCCCTTCAAAGAGCACTCTTGTAATTGTAAGAAGAAGAAACAATAAGGGTTCAGAGAGTTTCAGTACCTTCTCCATCTTGTTTAGCCATGTAGTAATCTGTCCCATGCACAATCTTAATTTTGGTTGACAGACCATGCATACCACCATCAAGCTCATAATCATCATCATCTATGTCATGCTCTCGTTTATCTCTGTCTTCCCTTCGCTCCCTTGATCTGTCGCCATGCCTAAATAGCTCATTGTCTCTCTGTTAGAAGCACGAGGACAGAAAACCCCTCAGCAAGATTATCATATATCATGAGATAACAAAGAAAGAAGAATCCTGCAGAAGATACCCTATCAGCATGCATTTTCCGCATGATAGCCATGCCACGACTCCTATCTTGGATAACAGGACCACTGGCAACTGGAACTGAATTGGTGGGGAGAAAATTTCTGAACTCTTCTAGAAGATCTGTCTCATCACGAAATAGAGCAGCCACCTAAAAATTATGGAACTGGATAAGAACACTAGTTCGTGATCTCTATGACACCATTATGTGAAGGAACATGATATTAAGCTGATATACCTCATGGTAGACCTGATTGATGGGCTTGGCTTCTCTTTTGTACATGTTAAGTATCTCCAGAAATGATTTGTACACATGATCATCATTATGAAAACGAGCCTGCAGCCAACAAAGTACTAAAACAATTAAGCTGAAAAATTCGGCAGACCAGGCAAAAACCACATAAGAAAACTTCGATGAAATTTTACCTTAATTTTGTTGACAAAACTAATGGCTTCACTGAAGTCAACAGGCTTCTTGACAACAAGCTGATCATTCTCTGGGGGAAGGGTAATTGCATACCCCTGTGGCAAAAAGTTATTGAAACCCAGTATAAGGTTTCTATCCCCCTTGAACAATTGCTTGACCCTTTCTATAACGCCCACGGTATCTAATCTGTAAGAAGAAACAAAATGCAGTCAACAAACTGAGAATGTCATCCATTTGGCAACAAGGGTCATGGCGTGAAAATGATCATACTTTAGGGCTTTGAAGTCCCTCATGACTTCAAGAAACTCCTCATATTTTCCTTCCTTGTCGCTCAACTTTTCCTTCACACTTCTTAGATAAGCTAAGGCAGTAGTCGTGGAAAGTCCATTTCCAGGCCTCTGCATGGTGCTGCTAAGTTGAGATTGCCCCGGACTATGCCATAGAACAACAAACAGTTCACGATGATTAGTACATGCACCAAAGCGAATGGGCGTGTAAATAAACAGCCATTAAAAAAACTGTCAAACCATTTGATGCCTTTATGACTACAAACTACCAAAATACACAACTTTATGTCACCAAGTTCATCCCCAAACATTTGCAAAACCTAAACCAAGATATACATGAAAGCAACAACCAAAGTCTCCACAAAAACTGAACCTTTCTCCAAAACCCTAAATTGGCTCTAGCCTCGGCATTGCCACCCCAATGATCATAAAACAATAAACGCATGCCCAAGTTGGATGCCACGACTAGAGTTCCTAATCACAACCAAAACTTAAATCAACCGCCTTAATCACATTGATCCAACACAATACATACACAAATGACCTCAACCTGTTTAAAAAATCAACGTTCAACAGCATGACATGTTACAATTATCACTAAAAGGCTGAAATTGAGATAACTCACACATCGCCGTGGTGGCGAGGGGCTACCGGATGCCCCCTCTTCGCCGACACGCCCGGATACCCGTCTTCAATTCCCCTTTTCATGCTCATCAACAACAGAATTCACCCACAACACAATCAATGAAACAATCAACCAGTATCTCTCCACCTTCTCTTCACCACATCATGTTCTCTACTACAACTAATCCTCACAACAACAACAACAGCAACAGAAACCCTACAAGAAAAACAAAATAAAAGCAACCCATTTCACAAAACAATATCAAAATCACAAACAACAGATCTGATTCGAAGAAAGCATCACTAACCCTTTATTGTGGAGCAGATCACCTCATCGCCAAACACAAGGAGACTGATTTTAAAATCAACCGTTTAAAGTGTTTCGCTTTTTCTTGCTTGTAAATCGAACAATTCAATCAGATTTCAATATGGGAAAAGTGCGAAGTTTTTTTCAAGGAGATCGCAACACACTGTTTCTGTTTGTTTTGTAAAACAAGGAAAGAAAAAACACAAATCTATTGCACAAAAAGGTTGTTTTTGGTAGAAGCATGAACAAGACAGCAAATCTGTGAAGGGGTTTCGAATATGTGGAAAAATCGACAGAATTATGCAGAGGAAAAAAAAAATGGATTTGAGGGAAGAGAGGCTGCCGAGAGACGAGGAGAGGAGAATGGAGTTTTATGTGGTAGAAAACAAGTTATGGTATCGATGTTTTTGAATCTTGGAAATATTGTCTCATGTTACTAGGGTTCAAACACTGGACAAGCATTCCTAGTTTGTGTTTATTATTTTGATATCGAATCTGTGTGTTGTAACCACATATGTTTATAGCATATTGCATTTGGCACACGGGCACTGCAACTTCGTTTTTTTGTGAATCATATGTTTTTCTAAACTACTAAAATACAATAGATATGATAAAATGAGGGTTCATCCCATCTCACTCTATCCAATAAACGGTTTAAACCAGCATCCCCGACATGGGTGTGGTAATTAGGAACGAGATTTTATACGGGATCGAAAAAAAAATAGAATCATAAAATCATATTTATTTTGTAGGGTCGAATCGTAAAATTATAGAATTGAATCCTAAAATTATATTATAGGATCGAGTTTTCACTATCTTGAATTTGGTGAGGTTTTGAACTCAAACTTGTGAGTGACAAGCTGCTAATGTGGGGTTACTTCGAGGAAGCCGACACTCAGTTGACCCGATATTCTTAGATGTCATTAAAAAAAAACTATTTCCTTTGTTTTATAATATAAGCAATATTTGTCTATTTGGATCGTCCCAAAATCAATGTAGCATATTATATTTAGTAACATTTTTACATAAAAAAATATTTAAACAATCATCATCTGCTATAATATACCCATTATCTTTTTTCTCAATCGTTATCATAAATCCCACTATCACTACAAAAATATGTGTTTATATATACAAAGCTAATTTAGTCAATCTTAGTACCAAATAAATTAAAATTTGGTTAGTCCTATATTAATTACAATACTGTATATTTATGATTATATTTAATCTAATTAATTTACAATGACTTTATTTTTTTTTCTTTCATTTCTTCATCTATTTGATTTATAATGACACTTCATTTTCTATTGCATATATTTACATTGATGTATATATATATATAAACAACTCATCAATTTAATGTGTTGATACATGAACTAAGATAATTCTACAGTGGAACTATTTTACTTTAAGAATAAGTAAAATTCAAACATTTAATTTTTTTTTGTTATATCAGTAACAAAGAATTTATTTTATAAATATATATAAAACAAGGTTTGTGTTTCTAGATATCAAAACTTTGGTTTGTTTTGTTACCAAGTTAATAACACACATCATATTTATGATGAAAGATTTAATCTATTTATTGTAACGACACTTTATTTTTTTTTTACTTAATGTAACATTAATGCGACACATGTTAAAAGAAAAAAAAACACAAACAACAACCCATGATTTAACTAATTGTAACTTGAATGGGTTACTATAGAAACTAACATAATTTTAAAATAAAACTATTTCGTTCGAAAATTAAGTGAAATTCATTTGATTAGTATTTCTTTTTTTTTTCTAACATTGAAATGTATTAGTTAGTGATCATATTTTTTTTAATATCTTTTTTTCATATAAAAAATAATAAAAAGAAAGAAGCAATGCTAATTATTTATGTTTGAAAAAGATAAAAATTACTTATGATTATATTGAGGGATATTGATGATATTTGTTCTTATTTTGTTATAATAAATGAATATTTGTATATATAATATATTCGATATAAAGTTATCCAAAATGTGAATATAATTAAAAAAATTTAAAAGTAAATAAAATTATTTAAAAAAATAATTAAAAGAAATAAAATTATATTATTATATCCAAAAATCAGGTTAAAGATTTGTTCTTATTTCATCAAATTGAACACATATATAAATCCACGTATCAAATAGAATATTTGTCTATATTTTAAAACGGAATGAGTAATTAAAAAACTACACATGATGGAATGTGTGATGCATTGGAAGCAAACTATGTTTACTACAGTCATATTGAAAAAGGAAAAAAAAAGACCTAATTACGATACGATAGGTAAGGGATAATCAGTCTCATTGTACATTGGAATTGTTCTTGGATTTCACACGTCATCAACCAATTCAACACATGCTAAATTTGATTGGCTCATCTTTATAGAGATGGGTCGGGTTGACTTGGCCCAACAAGAAAATGGTAGCAATCCATTTTCAACAACAAGCATGGAAATCTGAACGGACTCTCAAGTTCCATGCACACGAAACCTGTGAAATGGGCTTCGCCTGTGACTTAGGATGACAGGACCACCGTGGGCTTTTCGAACTGTTTAAGATAGAGATTGGGCTTGGGCAATATGCACGTATAAATTGTAGGCCCAGAAGTGTGCTTATTGTTGGTTTTCTTCTCGTTAGCATACTGTTCGTCATACATGTAACAATGGATGACGAAAGGAGTATTTTTCGTGAAACGGATGGAGTATGTAATATATCTTATGGAGTTCAAATGAACTGATATGTTATTGAGGGCGACATATTCAACTATGTATTTTTGTTGTAATAGGATGGAAAGAACTCCGTGGTCAAGCGTGTAGTATTAAAAATTTTCGTAATGAATGTGATGATCACTTCTACAGAAATTTAATTAGAAGAAGAAGATACAGATAATCCAGCAAGCTTACAGAGCAAATTCCGTTGCTTTTTTGGGATAGATAAGATTAAATAAAATCGCCGGAAACATGTTGCATGACCCTCCAGCTACAAGGTGAAGACAAAATTGACCAACTGTTACTCGACATTGGATTTGTTATGCTTTGGATTTCTCATTTCCCCCCCATGTGGGAATGAAAATGCAGATACATGGATGCGATGATGATGATTCATATTCCTCTTTAAATATTTATTCATAGAGTTGCACACAGCAGCATTATATGCACTAACATGGAGATGCCACATACAAACAATGCATCACCACACAAATTGCCGCAAAGCCCTTTTGCCAAAAGGCATGCTTGGGGTCCTCCAATTTTGATGCAGAACTAGCTAGCTCCAAAGTTCATTACACATTTGTAGCGTTTTTTTTATAAGTTTTCTTTCAGAGGATTATACTCTAGTAATAAATAAACTCCGTCAAAATTTTAAACCGAAGATAAATTTTTTTTTTTACTACAATCATATCCAATAACATATCAGGTTTCAATGAGGTTTTTACAACAGCATACTGCTGCTACAGCACTCGTGAAGCGCTTAAATTTATATGTGCAGGCAAATATGTTATATGCAAGTTACTATGACGTTATTCCATTAATCGAATCTTTCGTTACTATATATATATATACACGTCGCGCTCAAAAATGCAGAATGGGGGAGCTCATATTGGATCATGCTAGTCTTTATATTAGCGACGTTCCCTTGAAGTATATGTACAAGATGCTCTTTGTAAGGGTAAACATGTGGACTTGGGTATACATAGGAAGTAGATGTAGTAAATGTTTCCCTTCTTCCCCTTAGTAAATGAAGTCTTATGCCTTATCATCATTGCAACCATTAATCTACATGTGATGTTGTCTTCTTTGAACGAAAAATCCACATGGGAAGATGATGGAAATGTGTACAAGTTTTTTTAGCCTATACTTGGACTGCATTTTTCCTATAAAAGGGCACACAATTTTGCGCCATCGTCCGGTCCCCCGTTGACCAGGAAGCAGATTCTCAATTATTAAATGGACGGGAACTATTAGGAGCATATTATCATCATTCTGTGACGTCTGATTGGTTGAAGAAAATCAAACATAATTAAAAAAAATCTGTGATAAGTTTCTCTCTAAAAATTTGCAATTCACAGTTGTAATTTCCCTAAATGGATACCAAACATACGGTTGCAATTCACATCCCACATGACAAACGATCCGAAACTTAATGTACTCCCTAATAAAGTTTGCTCATAAATAATGATGTGGAACTTTAAACTTTTAATAGTTTGATGATACGGCGCCAATGATGTATCATGTATCATGATCCTTAATTCTCCACCGTGTTTTCTCATTCTATATTTGGGGCTGTATTTGCCAGTCAACTTATGATGTGCAATTTCGCTATACTTTTCGCTCTAATGATACTCTTAACTAAATAAACGTTTCATTCAGAAAATGTCGGTCGCCATTAACTAATGATCGATCTACTTGTATAAATGAGGGCCAAAACATTGATTCCAATTCAAGCGAACTGTTTTGGTGGACAACAGTCGACGATTAAACATATTCTCTTATAATCGATCATTAATTAATTTAGCGACTAATATCAAAGATAACCAGGACCATGTTTCCGCAAGCAAAACAAAATCATGATCTTGTAAAAGGAAGGTTGATCATACATAAAACGTGAATCAATCAAACACAAAAAGGCAAAGAATTCAAAGTCGATCTCTGGCCATGATCGATATGAGAATGAATAACAGACTGTTGCTGTAAACTGTCCAAAACGAACATTTTCCTAACCATAATGTTATTTGTCATCATCTCTCATGTGGACTGGATCAATACATACCACTCAAGCTTTCAAATCATTTGTTTTCATATGTGCGACAGTTTTTATTTCTACCTCACATGTGCTTAGGAAAAGTCACTGTTGTACAAAAACTTATCAGGTGACGCCAAATATAATTTGGGATCACGGCCATTCAGTGTCAGATCTACTTGGGACTATCTATTTGGTTACTTAAAATTATGCAGTACTGTATCAAATGTTGATGAAATTGCAGAAGAGATAGCACTTAGGCTTCGTGAATAGTTCGAGTTCGTGAGTAGTTCGAATCGATTCGATTAGATTCGAGAATATAAATTTTGACTCGAATGATATTCGATTTTTGGATTCGTCAAATAATTGAATTCGATCCGAACTCGACTTGTTAGATCGTGAATTCTTTAAATTCGACTCGAACTCGATCCGATTCGATGTGTTCGACTATTTCTTTATCCCAAATAAATTACGATATGTTGACTTTGCACGATTATTAATAAAAAATGTTAACTTTAGAAAATTTTATATTTCTATCTTGATGAGAAGAAAAATGAAATTGTGGGGGATGGAGAGAAAATTGTGAGTAGATGGAGAGGGAGAAAAAAATGATGTGATATAAAATAAGAGTATTTTGAATATTTAAATCATCAAAACTTGTCATTTTAGAAAATAATATATAATTTATGTGGAATATCTATTTTTAATAATTTATCATAATTTATTTGAAACGGAGGAAATATATGATATTAGAAAAGGTCAAATTTCTTATAATTTTATAATAAAAGTCGAGAATTGATAAATAGCATAAATTTTATTTATCCAATGCTATTTTGTGAGAGTAGGATATTTTGGTCCAAAAAACTAATGTGAAAGGAATGCCTTGGATATATCAAAGTTTGTCTTGGAGATATCATTGCCCTAAAAGCCAAGAGTAATAACTATATGAATTTTATCTAACCTCATAAATTTATATTATAATCTCAATTGTCTACATTAGACTATAAAAAATTATTTATGTCATAATTTTTATTCTATGAAGTGACTCATAATCTTAATTTGATTCATAATATTCGAAACCGACTTCAATATGGCTCGAATTCTGTTCTAATTACTATTGGACAAACTATTCGAGTTCGATTCAAACTCGAACTTTTCTCACTCGAGTTCGACTCCTCGAATTTTTCCTATTTAAGTTCGAATTCGACTCGAAATAAATAATAAAAATTCGACTCGAGTTCGTCAAAATTCAACCCGACTCGGTTTCTGTACAGCCCTGGATTTCACTGTGGTCGGGCTTCTTTATGCAAAAACCATCAACTCATATATATTCTGATTTTAACACTATGTTTCCTTTCATTCTAACAATGATCGATGGTTATATTTAGCCAAAACGTCACGGAATTCTCTCGTTGATTTGGCCACACCAACTAACACTCTCGATCACTTGCACATCAATCTTTTTTGTTCTCTTTTTGGTAGATGAAAATAAACTTCACAAGCAAAGCCACGATGGTCAAGCTGACTAAACCATGACTATGAAGTTGGATCTTCAGTTGTGTGGTCGGAGACGATAGGAAATCGACACCAGAAAGCCTTAATGTTGTGCCGTACATATCTCGTTGATCAAATTCGGTGTTTGGGACTCGATGGAATGAATCAAACTCGGAGTTACATTATGAAAAGATCGACTCAATGAATCAACACTACCAAAAGTGTTGTTGGATCGGTAACATCTATTCAGACTAATGTTGCATCTCACTCTATACTTTCTGATTTGGTTTATGATATCTTTTATGCATAGAGTGAGTAAATATAGATCAAAAGATTAACATCAAAAAAGACAAACCACTTTCAATGTAGAATTAGTGTTAGTTGGATCCACAATTTGTATGATGGTAAGAATATTGATTAGTGCTAGTTAGATTATTTAATGATGGAATTGGATAATTGTGGTAGGCCACAATCATTTGTACTATGTCAAAGTTTTATTCATCTCTATGTACCATTATTCTCTACTGCATATGGTTACACTGCTCTCATAATTTAAAAAATATCAGGTAACAACAAAACGGAAAATGTCTAAAGGATCTCCTAGCCAACAAAATGTGACATGATGTAGGATATGCCTTATTCATCGAGTTCATTCTTAACGAGCCACTCCAAGATGATCCATCCATGAATTCAGCCTTCTATTAGTTCATTAATCAATTATCCAATTCACAATGGCTATCGATTCACATGTATTTATACTTCTTTTTTTCATTCAATAATATTTGTAATTGTTTGATCGATACAAAAATTTATATGAAATTTAATAAAAAAAAATATTTTATAGGATAGTGAGAGAATATAATGGATATATTATAATAAAATATAATTGATGTAATTTTTTTATATTAAACATCAAAAAAGATTGTAAGTAAATTATGATAAAAAAATATTATATATATTATGTGACTAAAGGAGTAATAATTACGAAGTAACAACATTTGGGTATTATAATAGAAAGCCAGTTGCATGGTACATCAAAAGAGATTAATGGATAAATGAATTAGTAATGGATTGGATAGTTAAAGACATTGTCAAGCTAAGTAAAAATATTACTTATTTGTCATAAATAAATTAAGACACATTGTTAAAAATGAACATTTTATATGAATTACAATATTTTCATATAAGAAAATTTAAGAATGTAAAAAAATTCAAACTATCCTTATTTTATATCATATTATTTTCTTTTTTTTGACTCATTCACAATTTTTTCACCCACTGTCACAAGGGTATAAGGTAAAAAACTATAAAGTCGATGCATTCTTTAATATTCGTATCAAATCAACACATTGTAATTTATCTGATTAGAAGATAGAAGTATTTCAACTACTATCATATTTCCTCTGTCCCATAAAAATTTAGATGTCTCATAAAAATTAAACGTTTTGTAATTTGATAAAAAAATAACATCAAATCAGTTACAATACAATTATTAATTTCTTTCACGTCAAATATTAGCTATATTTTTAATATTATTCAATATAAATTAAATCCATATCTAAATTCTTGATTCGTATCAAAATGTTATAATTTTTGAAAGACTGATGGAAAGGAGTAATATGAGGAAGAAAAACTACTTAACCTTTTGTCCGTGGAAGATGAATGAGTTCGTAAATAATACAAAAAGTAGCTTAAGCATATTGGGCGGGAGATGCATTGAATTGAGGAAACCAATATGGTCACGTGATTTCCCCTGCAGCGTAGCAGACGGGAAACCCCTTTACAATGCCGCCTTTCTAGTTTTACTTTCTCATATCCAGAAGAACATCACATGCCACATTGTTTTTTCTAAAGTCATTGCATCAAATTTCATAATAAAATGTTTATGAGTTTGGAAGATGCATAGGATAGTTCGTGACTGATTCGTTTCTAGCCACAGGAAACACTTGGTTATGTAAAATGGTTACTCATAGCGGTTAAATTCAAATAACAAGCGAAAGGTTACTGCAATCGGCATTGCGAATTTGCGATGGATGTTACATTCACTTTGGGAATATGGTGAACGGACGGTGTTTTATTATACGCGGAGAAACAATACATCCAATGAGATTCTCAATGGTCTCATTTTGCTATCTAGTTTGTTGATTGTTGCATCCGAACAAAATACTTCTGGTGTTGCTAAAGCAGAATGGGGTGTTTTCCAGTTTGCACAGCCATCGTAAAAAATAAAAAATAAAAACATCGAGAAAGAATAGAGTATACCATACTGGCTATTGCTGAACCTGTGACATCCTTTTCTCTGACAAAAAGGATTATTCATTATCCTCACCACGCAACGTGACAAATGCTTAGGAAAAAAATGAGTTTGAGATGCACAGTATTGCATGTGCTATGTTGTTTTATTTCCATGTACCAAGTTCCTCAATCAAAAAATATAATATTTTGATCGAATATATAAATATCAATTTAAAATTTGATATGTATATAATAATGATCAAACGTATTTTTTTTTATAAATTTATAATGAAATATTGATGATAATATAAGTTATATATTTTAAAATAATACATATTATGAAATAATTAGACGCGATTTAATATGAAAATAAAATTTATATTTATATGTATATGTTGTATTTTTTTTATGAGAAAAATGAAGGATTTTTTTTTGTCAGGAGGAATTTGCCAATATGATGAATCAACAATGTATATTGTCTGAAAATTTGATCAGCCGCTCAGCAATATAAGTTCATTAACAAAAATCATGTACGGTAATAAAGTAGAAGTAAAGTTCCGAAGTTTTGATTAAACGAGTTGAATGAGGAGTTCAATCATCTGATTACTGGTTCAAAATTCAAATCACGAAATCTAAAAATTCATAAAAATCATTTCATTCATTCGAATTGATACACGTAACTAAATTTTAAACAAAATCAATAATCAAGATTCACCCATCCAAAGAAAGCTGCTTTCAAGATATCAACGCTTTACCCTTCTCAAATTATTCGTCAGAAAATTTCCCGAAAAAATCGGCCGTCACCATCAGCCCCACACACTCTTTTCCCATCGCTTATAAGCAAAAACCAAAACTCACAAACCCAGAAAATCAAATCCTTCCCACCAAGCCATCTCTCGTTCAAAAATGACCAAATCCACCAACACCACGGCGGCGACAACCACCGCCGCAGACCTCAAACGCCGCCTGAACTCCTCCCTCCGCCGCCTCTCCGACCGCGACACATTCGCCCTCGCCGCCGCCGAGCTTTCATCCCTCGCCGTCTCCGTCCCCTCCTCCTCCCTCTCCACCTTCCTCTCCACCCTCCTCTCATCCCCCACCCCCTCCTCTCTCAAGTCCTCCGCCAGGGCCCACACGATCCGCGTCATCTCCGTCATCGCCTCGCACCACCCCGCGTCCTCCCTCTCCCCTCACCTCCACTTCATCATATCAAGCATCATCAGGAAACTGAGGGACTCGGACTCCGCTGTCCGGGCCGCGTGTGTGAATGTCGTATCCGATTTGTCTCGAGTCGTGTCTCCGGTCGTATCATTCTCCACCATACTTGATCCGTTTCTGTCAGCGATTGTGACAGAACAGGAGACGAACGCTCAGATCGGAGCCGCGATGTGTTTATCAGCAGCGATCGAGGCTGCTGCAGTGGTCGCGGATAATAGAATCGATGTGGTTGAGGTTAGGAAGGGGGTGGGAAGACTGGTGAGATTGGTGAAGGGAGAGGGGTACAAGGCCAAGGCGGCGGTGATGGGAGTGATAGGGAGCATGGTGGAGGCGAATGGAGGGGAGGCGTTGAAAGGAGGAGGGGGAGGAGTGGTGGGGAGTGTGGTGGGAAGTGCTGTGGAGATGTTGAGGAGCGAGGATTGGGCGGCGAGGAAGGCGGCCGCCGAGGTGCTGGAGAAGGTGGCCAGGGTCGGGGGGAAGGAGAATGGAGTGGCGGTGGAGGAGGTCAGGGAGACGTGTGTGAAGGCGCTCGAGAGTCGGAGGTTCGATAAGGTGATTCACCGTCGTGTTGTTTTGTTAGATGTAAATTCATCGGTCTATTATCATCAGTTTGGACTTTCGGTAGAATTGATGACAGATGTTTTTTAAGAGAGGTTTGTTTGGTGTTGCAGGTGAAGGTTACTAGAGAGACGATGAATCGAGCATTGGCGGCGTGGAAAAAGGTTGGTTCGGTTGATGAGGACGAGTCTCGGTTGTCTCGTTCGAATTCTTCCGCTTCCAAAGGTATAAGAGTTTTCTCCAATCATAGATACAAGTTGCTATATTGAAATTGTTATGTGAGGATGATCTCTCAACTCCTGCACTTGATATCTGTGCTAGTGTTGGCGTTGGGGGTAGTTTAAGGTCTACTTTGTAGATTTGCTATTCTAAGCTCGAGTCTGGACTTCTTTGGTGAGGTTCGCAGGCATGATAGTAAGTACAATTTAGACTCGCACTATCCCGTTTTTGTAGCATTTGGTATGATTCAAGTTCAAAGCATTCATGTGAATGTGATTGGTGTCAAGATACAGATAAGCATTCAAGGGTCTTATATCTGAAACATGAATTCTGGTAGTGTGGGATATGTGGTTAGCTAAACTGGTGGTAGATCCTGATAACCATCTTCATGACTTTAATTTGCAATTAGACAAGCTAATTTTTACTTAAAGTTATGGTCTGATTATCAGTTGTATCGGTTTGGATTGTTGCTTGGGCCAGGTTTTTGGTTATAGAGCAGATTAATTCCATGTGATTTTCATGTGCTTATGATTACATATGCTTGCCCCAGATACCACCAGTGGTTGTAGTTCCCCTCCTATCTCGAAGAGTTCCCAAAGAGTAGGTGTCGAAACCCCGGAATCGAGCAAGCACGTGACTCCGAGTAGATCATCCACATCAGGATCTGATGAGTCGACCACGACATTCTCTCCTCCCATATCCAACAGTAGATCTCCCATTGGGATTGAAACTGCCGGTCCGAAGAAAACCCTGTCAAGGAGCAAGTCTGCTTTGTCCACTACTTCAGCGGTATCAACAGTAGTGCAAACACGAACTCCTTTCCAATCTAACACGAAGGGATTGAGAACTCCCGTGTCTCGGAACCTCAGTGAGGATGCTTTTAATTGGAGAGTTGAGATAGCTGTGCCGAGGACTTCCTCTTCCAAGGATGACATTGAGTCTCAGGACTTGAATGTTTCTACAGGGAAGTTTGAGAGCAATGAGTGTAGTGTTGTGGAGCAATCTAGCAGTTCCTTGTTCAAGAGAAGCGATGAAAGAATGCAGAGATTCACTCGCTTCAGGTCTGCGTCCTGTTTTCCTTTTGGAGATGGAAACCTGTTCGAGGAAGTTAGCGGGGATAGTGAAGCGTGTGAAGAAGTGTATGATAACTGTGCGGAGTTTGAGGGCATGTCTTTGATAAGAGAACAGCTTGTTCAGATAGAGAAACAACAGTCCAATCTACTCGACCTTCTTCAGGTATAAATGGGTATTAACTGTTCAGATATTGCCATGGAATTCTGTTATTAGGCAGTTCTTTACTCTTGGCATATGTTCTCTCTATTCCAGAGTTTTATGGGCACTTCACACAGCGGGATTAGCTCGTTGGAGTCACGTGTATCGGGTCTCGAGCACACGCTAGGGGAAATATCCTATGATCTAGCCTCGCAAACTGGAAGTATGCCCAACAATGAGTATGCGGGGAACATATGGTGCTCGCTCCCAGGCACAGAGTTTCTGAGTCCTAAATTTTGGAGGAAGACCGAAGGTCGTTATTCAGGGACCCCGAATCATTTCCTGAACAGAGATGCGTTTGCTAAAAACTTTGAGACAAACAGGAATAAGATTCAGATGCAGAGTGAAGGCACACACTGGCTATCAGGCATGTACCATGATTCACGGAGTAACGGCGAGCTTGGTTTCAGGAGAACTCCGATGAATTTTCATAGCTCCAGCAACATTTGATGGAGTGCGCTATGCAATTTGTTTACTATAAATACATCAAGGATCTACTCAACAGGTAAAATAAATCTTACTGAACTTCGCTGCTGGCAGATTTCACTGATCTTCGCAATTTAGCCAAGTCTAATTTCATGTCTCCTTAATCCTGAATTTCTCTATCCTGATAATATCATAATGGGAATGAGGCTTTTCAAATCATTCATCTGCTTGACGTGTATGCTTGTTCAACATACAATATGATTTGTTAACGTTTCGAACGTTCGATATTCCTGTACCTCTACTGTTTAGACTTTTTCGAAAACCTACTCATGAATGATCTTCCCTTCTACCTTAGTATCACATTGTTTGCACATGCATACTAAATGTCTTGTTGTTTTGATATATGCCATTGTTTCCATGCCCTTTTGGCTTCTTTGAAATGCCATGTTACATGAAACTCTAGTTCAATAAAGCCATAGGTTCTACCATGTGAATAAACTTATGCCAATCCATTCGATCTTTAAAGGAATGTGCTATTATTGACTCTCGAACTCTATCAAGCCATTATGCTTGTCTGTGACCACATCTCTTTCTGTCCTGTATTTTGCGAGTAGACTATCCAACTATAATTTGTTTTCTTGATGTGGGACCCATGTCCCTCGAAGTGCGAAATGGACCTAGTCTTATTCTTATCTCTGTTGCAATACTGAGAGATGTTTGTTGATGCAACCCATGGTTGAGGGAAGGATATCTTATTATTGAGTTAATCATTCTTTGACGTAAACGTGCATTGTAGAGCGGCCAAAGTAGGCAAAAAGCGATATTGGATATCGAAATTCCATCTGGGGTAGCTTCGGTGTTGTTTTCGTTAGACAGTGTGTGGACAGGCAGCTTTTAGTTCACATTCATCTTACCGATGGGGTTGATCTTTCATTCTTACTCCTTTTAATGAAGTAACACATGGTGCTCATAATAGTTTGATATAGACGACATTTATTCTCTTTGGCTCTGCTTTCTTTTTCTGCCCTTTGAATTTATGATCCGTGTAGTTCAAAGGCACAATCCAGAAATGAAATCTTGCAGGCATTTATTTTGGATAGTTGGTTATCTAATGTCTACCCATCACCCACCTGTATCATATTGTAAAGTGACCGTGTTTGCTGCCTTGGTTGACTAATACTCGTTTCTTGTGACGATTATCAGGTTATATGTGTGGCTATCCGAAGTTGGCTCTTGATTTCGACTAAGCTGTGTGAAAGAGAGTGTGTAAGATGAAGTGTTCATGTTTTGTGAGTCGCGATGAGATGAGTTATGAAGTCTGTATAGGTCTGGGAAGGATGGGAAGGAAAAGTCATTTTGGTTGTTACTTCTTGGTCTCGCATGTTGTGCCATCGTTATACCCGTGGTTCCGTGAATGGTGTATGAACTTGTAATGGGGAATCCAATGGAAAAGCATAGTATTTTTGTCTTAAAACAAGATGTTCCAATGTGCTCATCATCAGGGATAAGTCTTTGTACCATAGATGGCGATCTGATATTGTACCATAGTTTTGTAAGTTCTTTGTGCCCTTGACCTTCCCCTTGCCATCCGGTTCTATTTTGCTTAAGCAAAACTAGGAAGCTGCACTCTCCGTCTATCCCCAAGTGCAACAGTCAACAGGTGACGAAATCGTCTCCGAAAAATCATGACTCCTGAAGGAGGCATGGATGCTACGATTGATTTTTCGGTCCATTGGTTTTTTGAACTCATTTTAAATTTTTAACTCGACATTCACATCTGTTTTTTTATCATATCGTTCTTTAAAAATATAACAATATCATGAAGAAGAAAGTAAGAAAAAAGATCGTACCCTGTATGACAAGATATCGAGAATGGTCAAACATAGGCAGCAGACCCTCATCGTTCTGAACATTTAAGAACCCGCAACGGGAACTTAACTCCTCACAAGGTACAAGCCACATCAAATGTCCCAATACACATGGTTGGCCCCTCTTTGTAACCATGTTGATGATCAACACATATCATATCACCTTTAGAGAGTACCACATTTATGATCCATTCTAGGGTACTGTTTTGGACTGAGAAACCTTGGAGAAGCAGTGAAAGAGACATGTTACCATCGCTGCTAAGTCTCTTTGAGTTGGACACTGCAGCTGTATTCAGCAGAGATATCAGAAACTTTGAAGTTTTCTAGTACTTCAAAGGCTGTGATTGGACAGGACCTCAAAAAACTCTTACATTGTATTCGTACCTTACATGGAGTGTGTGTGAATCCCATATCAGAAGTCAAGGAACTTGAGCTATAAATCATGTATCAGTAGGAGTTTGGTGAAGGGGCGGGCATGCATTTACTGGTTTTGGTAGACCGGAGTCTCTCCGTCGTTATTGAGGAGATAAGCGACTTGATGGAGGTCACATGTCACGGAGGTGAATGACGGAATTGTTAACCTTGTGTGGCTGTTACAACAAATGTGTCCCCAATGTTTTCGGTTCAATGTCTGAGTATCGAAATGAAGTAACTTTGGTGTCAAATAGAGCAATCAATTTCGCGTATGAGCTTTTCACAAGTGTGAGAACAGTTGTATAACCAAAATTACCAATTCAGTAAATTACTAAATTGGCAAATCGAGCTGGTGACTTCAGGAAAATGATTAGCCACTAATCACGCGAAAGTTGCTATAATCCGAACAACTTAAGCCGATAACAATATTACTCAGATTGATATTTTTGGATGTACAGCTTTCCCTGCCGTCACTATGATACCTAAGTCAATGCCTCTTAATGGAATCCGGGGCAAAAACCCAGAACAAGAAGAAGACTCCTTGAACCTTGGCACCATCTAGTTATCAAAGCAATGATCTTGGTCTGGAATTGAATCGGAATAGATCTTGGTCTGGAATTGAAGATCTCTAGTATAGATAAAACTATTGTTCTTTCGCGTTTGCCCATGCTTTGCATGGGCAGCGCCATTCATGAACATCAATCAAAACGAGATCGACGGACATTGCCGTGCCAAATCAACTTCATATCAGCTAAACATATATGCAGGTTGCTGGTGAGAAAACTGTTAAAGTCTTGGCCAGCCCAATTAGCTCATTGCATATGACAATTCCGAAATAGTGTTACAGGGAAGTCAATTGCAGAGATCCATAGCATCCACAAACATATCAGCATCTCATTTAACCAACTTCAAGATCTGCTAAACAGAGAGTTCCAACAATGTAAACATAACCTTATCTATGTTGTTGAAACAAGAAGCAAATTACTGGCAATGAGGCAAAAGAATCTCAATGAAATGAGCAATCTGACTTTCGACTTTCGTACCAAAAACAGAACTTCATGCATTCAATAGACACCAATACAAGGAAGGATCATACTCAGAGAATATCCAGTATTTACATTTCCTAAGCTGCGGAGCTTTATTACATGTAAGGACATCCAACAAACAAACTAAATTATCCACCTATGGAAAACCAATCCATTATCCATATCCAACTATGTAAAAACCATGTGACTTCAGTATATCAGCGACAAGAAACATAGTGTAAAGCATATGATACCACGACTACAGAATCACCTGTTCTTCTGCACCTGATGAGGTGGTGGAGGAAGCGGATAACTCGAACGTCCTGATTCATGCTTTGCATCATTCCTGTTTTTCTCATGGAATCTCTTTATGTAATCAGCGGCTTTCCCCTCAACAATTGCATTCTTAAGATCATCTTCTGCCTTCTGATGGAACCTTCTGATATAATCTGAGAACTTACCATCGGCATGGCTCGCCTCGTGCACAACATAAGAAGAAGATGAAGCCTTCTCTTTGTGATCAACTGCTGGCAGTTCCACATAGGATAAATTTGGGCCTCTCTCTGGATATTGCGCCCGCTTGCTCCCATCTTGTTGGCGTTCCTGTAAAGATCTTCCATTCGAAAAAGCTCTTACTGGTGGAATGACAACATCTTCCTTTATGATCTTCCTATGCTCAGGCGTCGGATAGTCTTTGGTAGTAGCCACGGATAGAGTCTTCCTAGCAAGAGAAAAAGATGACAGTTTAAGGATGTTTACAATGACTAGCATGGATTCCTCACAAAGGGATCTCCTCTCTTTTGACTTGCCATTAGCCATTGCAAATTGTTATTTTTCTGAAATGGCTAATTCTCTGAATACTAATGTAGGTGGTGGAAATGTCTAGCAAGACAGGAATCTAAGAGGTCCTTTAAAGGCGGTTACAAGACAGCATAACGTGCTCAACTAAGAAAACTAAAGTGTGATTGGGACTTGGTTAGAAAGTGCAGCTTATGGAGAGTTTATGAAATGGAATAACACCTTTTGTATTGAAGAAACCCCCAAAAGCCTAAATGTTAGGCAGATGGGAAATGTAGTAGTATTGACTTGGATGAATCCATTGATGTAGAAGCTCCCTTTGTTTTCATTGTGTACAAGAAAAGTACAAAAGAGGAACAATCTTCTCTTACGGAAGAAGCGAGCAACAAAGATTTTAACAATCTGAATGCAATCAGGGTGTCAAAACACACCATTGATTAGTTGATATTTGACTAACGTGTTATGAAGAAAGTTACTAATATGTTTTCATATACCAGCAGTCGATTCTGCGAGTTCAACAGATGCAAGGAAATGAAGCTCGCTGGGTTGGCAGAGGGGAATAGGAAGGCAGAGCCAACAACTTCTTGATGCAGAATGAAAGCAAAGATAATAGAATTACTATTGAAATGATCATAAATTCGCTATTCATAACTCACCCAAAAGTCTCAGACCTTAGACTTCATAAACTATCTATAATTCTAGCTAAACCTCAAATATATGAAAAAACAATGAAGCAAAAAATGATTAATCCAATGAGATATTATTGGTGCAATGAAATGCAAAATTCAGACCCTAAACGGTTGAATATACCATAGGGAAAACTGTTGTGCCCAACTATACATTTGCCTTCTTCATTTTTCCGAATCCTCAAATGTGAACTGAAGATTTCAACCAGTCCTGTTCTCCTTTACAGCGCCATAAAGTTTTCCATTTTACATAGATCTATCAGATCAAGGTAAGATATTAAAAGCTGTATCAGTAGCCCTGAGAGGTGGGAAAGAAATTGATTCTCAAAGGCCCCTCCATATAACAACCTGGAGCTGATTTTTATTGATTCGTTACTTGATTCTGTTAACAAGGAATCGCAATCACAGTATCACCAATATGGTTTATTTTTCTTCCCAATGCCTTTGCTTTTTGTTCATTTTGCTTTCCTAGTGATTCTCCACTATCCTCACTTTCAGGTGCAAAAAACACAGGCTTCATGCTAAAGTAATGGACAGAGCCACCTTATTCTGATTCTTCAAAGCTCGAAAAGAACATGTTTTTTGGGTCTTAGTTTCCTTAATTCGAAAACAGAGATAACAATTTGATAAACAAAGATTTCACGGTATTAATATTATAACCAAATAACGGCAAGGTGTCCCAAAAAAACAACATGTCTAACGTGATTGATGCACGATGCATAAGTGTGACTAAGGCGCTATCCGAGACATTTGAGACACCGCTCTAGGAGTCCACAGTTTTCATATACAACACATCTAATAGTGCCTAATTGCCCATATCGCATGGTGTCTGCCTAATCGCCCAAAGTGTATCAATGTGTCTACATATGCCTAAAGTCCTATACAGTGCCACAAGGGCGTTTAACACAAATTCTTTTCTCTCAAAATAAGGATGGATCGTGGAGGCTCTCTTCTGCCCATTATAGGGCTTGCAGACGCAGAAACACCAGATTCACCACGTAGATTGTAGAATAATAACACCATGTCTTTCTGGCGCAATCTAGCCCAGGATGATCCAACCAAGAACGTAGAATGGGACAGAACTAAATCGTAGAACCATAACAAAGAATCCCTAATCTCAGTCCATTGGATTCAACCATCACGGGGAGCACACCATTGTACTTCAGTGCCACCAAAAGCATACCTTGCAAGTTCCAAGTAGCAAAATGAAGAATTATATGTCCTGATGCTCAGCTTGTTTAGTATATCCTGCACTTGGTAACACACTTACTTCGTCTCATCTCAATCGCAACATTTCATCGCTAGCGCTTCCATCGCAAACATTCACTTGTATTCTCGGATGATCAAATAATAATTTTATTCACCAGAGATCTTTCCATTCACAGACTGAATTACTGTACAACATAGAGCAAAACCACAAAAACTATCAAACTACAACCTTTCAAATCGAGTTAGAAAGATTCTCAAGCGAAATTGTTGAACATCACACACTCAGCATCGACTAACAACAAACTCATAAACCCTAATTTCATTCAACAGCCAATCATTCCTACCAAAGAGTGAGAAAATTCACAGAAGATGAAGAACAAAAATTACTGACATTATAAACAAAAAATATATACAAGTAAAAAATTACTGACCTCTTAGGATTGTAAATTCATCAACATCAGCCGTCCGATCTTCATCAGATTTTCCATCGTCTCCTCGCTCTCTTCTCCGTCAAGCAGTAAGATGAAGACGGACTCCAGGTTGCTTTTGGCCGGAGAAAAACAAAGAGCAATGAAACGAGATCGCGTTCATCCCTTCGCCGTTTCCCGGAGAGCGCCGCCGGCGCCGGGAGACAATGGCCTATCGTCCATGGTGGATATTGTTAGTATTTTTTAAGGGCATGCTACATTGTTTTTCTCAATACTTATCGTGACGTTTTCTTTACTTTTTATAGATCGACGAAGAAAATTGCAGACTGTGACAAGAGTGAGGCGTCCTAGTAGGAATTATTGGTGATTTGAAGAGGCAAGACGCACATACGCATATATGACGTCCTGACATGATTTTTCTTAAAAAATAAAAAAATTAATTTTTTTGAGAATTTAGAAAAAAAGAAATCAAAAAATTACGTGGAGAAAAAAAAATTAAAAACAGAAGCAATTAAAAAAAGTGGAGAACAAAACGGAGCGAAAGATCGAGTGGGAGTCTATCGAGATCAACCATCTAGCTTCTTCTATCTTCTCTTTTACTCAATTTAGATGGATTCCCATTGTTCTTATGAACTAATTTCGTTTTTTTAGGATTTAGATGGATCCTTAATTTGACATATGGATTTTTATGTGGATTCAATTGATGTTCATCCTTTAATTTTGAGAGTTTCTATTCATTCTTAATGCTTATGATTCCTTTATGATTCCTTGGGCGTCAACTACATGATCTAGGTTTTGATATGAGTGTTAAAGGAAGGTCTCAAAATTGATGTGTGTAGAAATTTCATGAAATATTAATGATTTTGTGCATAATCTATGAATTTAAAGATTTTAATGACTTAATAAGTGTTTGATAGACCGAAAAAACATTGACATACTTATTAGGATACTATCGTTGTTTGAAAAAAGAATGATAATCACATTATGAAATTGATAGTCAATATATGAATGAACTAAATTCGAGAAAGCATCATTGTTCATATTGATGATCTTTGAAAGTCGAATGCCCTAGATACATCCCATTTATAAATTTCACAACCACAATCATCTTTGCGAGTTAGACCAATTCAATTTGAAGTTTATTTTAGATAGTAAAAAATCAATCATTGCTATTTTCTTCACATTTTGTGAAACAATATAGAATTAATAGAATAGCATTGATTGCTATCGTCCTCGGGGGAACAACACTTTACACATCATTATACCGCTTGATTCGACATCGTACACTTGTGATTTAAGCGTATATACATTTTGTGATTATTTTTAGATACTTTTTATATAAATATAAGATGTGTGTATTTCGTTTTTCTCATATTCTATATTCGACTGAACATGTTATTGCATTAACCTCATAAAGATAATATGATTTTATTCTCAATACAAATCCCTATTAACATGACTTTTTCAGGAAAGAAAAGAAAAAAAAACAAAAAGAAAAGAGAAGAAAAACTGTTAGCATAATGAATACTCATGAAGAGTGTTTGCCATCTTGATATCCAACAACAATTTAGATATTCCGTCACAAATATGATCTGAGGAGAATTTTTGTTGTGAACAACAAAAAGAATGTTTCCTTCTATCCATGGTTCAAATCTAGATTTGCACTTGAAAAAATCATGGTTTTCTTCACCACAATGTGTTTTTGTGGAGATTCTCTCCTTTTTTCTTAGGTTCATTTCTTTTTGTTGCTGAGAATCTGAAGCACTTCTAGGCTCCAAAGAAAAAGGGTTTGAATGGTCTAAAAGAACAAACCACTCCATTTTCTTAAAGGATGAATCAAGTGAAAGTTTGGTCTATCAGTTCACTTGATTTTTCTCTTTGCCTTTCTTTTGTTGTTCTCAGTTATATATGCAAATGCTGTCACCTCCAAAATGGTGGATTCTTTATAGATTGGGGAATATATCCTTATTCATCGAATTACTTATTAATAATTGAGCTTCGATGTATGGGGAACATTTTTATGTCATGTACACTGACTGCACGATCGTTATCCTTTACATATATACTAAGTAAATTTGGCAGAACATAAACCAAAGCAATCAACTCAGGAATATATCCTGGTGAAAACAACCAGCATTCATCCCTGTGTTTCAGTATTGATCACGAAAAATAACCAGATCCGGATGACTCAAAAGTCAATAATCTGTTCTTGTTCCACCCCGAAAGGCTTTGCCACTCTTCTATACAGTAGCATTTGTAGGGAAACCAAGAATCGCGATAATGATCATTATAAATCAGGATCAGACCAAAGGATAGCTTAACTGTTCATGAATAAATGCTTATGAGACCATAAGTTTACTCTGACAGGTTCACGTTAGAACATAATCGATAACAAAAATATAAGCAATGCATACCACAATACATCAGATACAAGCAAAAAACATTACATTACACTCAGGGATCAGACTAACTAAACAATGAGATGGTTCGATCAGATCTCGCTTCTTCCTTTCCATGCCTAAACTTCTCATGCACAAGCTTCACTGCCATTGTCTGTCGCACTCGGATCATTCTGTAACCAGAAGCTCAAGCTCTCATATAAGAGCCTAAATGGCACATGATCAGGATATCATATATCCACACGACAAAATTTCCTGTCTTTTTCCTGTTATTTGAAAGCAAGAGATCCATCAATCATTATGCTAGGTAGAAACCGAATACAACAAAGAATTCTTTAGGCTGACTAGATACAAGCAGTTTTGATCGACTTATATTCTGGAAAGCCGCGGATTCTCATATCTTGAAGCTTCTTGAGCTTAAGCTTTCCCTGGTGGCTGTCTGGAGTTCCCAGCTCTCCTGTGAGGAAAAAAAAAAAAAAAAAAAAAAAGAAAAGAAAAGAAAAGAAAAAGAAAAGAAAAAGAAAAGCAGCGTTAAACTCAATAACGAATTACACGCCCACATCTGTCCCGACACAATTCCAAGATTACCAGAAATCATAAAATGTTCTATTGGTTGTTAGAGTCACACTCATGAAAAAAAGTATATTTATCTGGAAGATTCATTAATAAAAGGCAGCAATAGCAATGCCTTTGCTTTTGATTTTCATGATGGAGCAAAAGCGGCCCAAAGATGCCGTGATACCAAACAATCAGACAAGATCTGTTGCATACTAACTTTGGGAATGTGATGCCTTTCTGAGTAATAATATTTGTTTAGTAGCTCATCGCACTTAAATCTTTCCGAATTCGTCTAATCTCTTAGTCTTCTGTGAAGCAACATTGGAAATTGGTGAAGAGAATAAAGCGTAAAAACAAGTTGCCATTGCCTTTTCTTTTTGATTGTAATAAGGTGATTGAATTGGACAGCCAAGATATGCAGCGACTTTGAGACCCTTTGGGATACTTTAAAGAGGATTTGCTGGAACAAAACAAAAGAATCTTTGTTGGAGAGAATTGATAAAATTGCATGATACAGAATAGATCCGTTGCTCAAAGGATAAGAGTAATATGCATATGAAGATGCTCTCATGAGAGGAATGTTGAGGATATGTGTAGGCCTTGATGCGCAGGGCGGATACGGCCCATGGATTCAGGCTCAAGGGGGATTTGGTGATGTGGATGGACTCACACATAAGGGGGAGATTGTTGAAGATATGTGTGAGCAGGTTTACCCACATCGACCATGGAGAAATAGAAAAAGTAGAATATATATGTGAGGAACCCATAACCCATTAGCTTACTCAGGTCCGGTTAGGACGTGGTAAGGAAATGAATGATCGACACAATACCAGTTGATACCGCCGGGGTGATGACTATCGCCTATTGAGCACTGAAATCTAGCTATCGTGGTAGTTGATACCAGTTGCAGAGCATACCTGTTATGGATAGGGTCAGGACCTTTAAAAACTTTCCTTTTGCTCGTGTAGTTGATATCCATCCTTGACGCGAAAAACGTTTCTCCTGTTGTAGCCGTATCAGTCTCTGAGGTCGCCATCACTGCTCTTTCCTTCATGTCTCTGCCAGACACAACACCAACTACAAAAAGCAACACGAAGCACCCAAATACAATCGCTCTCATGACGAATAAGCACTCCAAAGATCTCCTCTTACTAAAACGACTACTACTCATTGTCTTCCACCTCAGATATATATATATATATATATATATTTCCCTACAGAACCATGAACTGATGTAGCAGTGTTGCGTGATGACGAAGAAAAAAACGCAACTAGGAAAGCAAGGATGGGGAAGATATAAACAAGATGATAAGGAAGATAACCGAAATATAGAGAGGCTAAGGGGCCATGCACGTTTGGGGATGGGTACTTCCTTTCTTTATAGGGTGTTGGGAGAAAAAAGTGAGTAAGATTCAGCTTGGAGCATCGAGTTTCGGCAAACCCTCCTTTGCTTTTTTTTTTTTTTTGAACTCATGATAAGTTTTCCCAATACGACATTCTACTTTACTTTGATTGTGTATTTTCATGCATCCCTGATACCCAAAAGAGGGGAGCTGGATAAGCACACTAGCTCATTTACATGAATGGAGCATATTCTTCCATGCATTAATGAACGTAATACCAGATTTTTTTTCTCAATAGATAACAAAAGTATCTGAAAGCTGAACACAACTGCCAAGAGAATCATCTAAAGGCAAAAGATCTAATCTACTAGTTAGCTTATGAACTACTGCTTTCAGCTGTCAAGTTTCAATTACTTATAAAATTATCCGGGAAAGAAAGCTCCACATCGACAAGTTACAGTTGTTGGATTATACTGCATTGGCAGAGCGGGAGGTAGAAAGGGACTGATTTATTTCATTCACTATCAAATACGTGTTATGTTTCAAGGTAAAAGATCTTGGACCACTTAATTATCTTCGTTGTTAGATACATGACGTGTCAAAACATATTACTCGAAAACATGGAGTGTTTTGTATTTATTATCTTTGGAGAAATAATCATCATTGTGTTTAACGATTGCACAAGAGGAGTATCTCTGACATTTTCTTATACTCCATGTTTCTATGAGTGTGCCATATGGTATATGATGAGCAGAGTTGTAAACAGTATACCCCATGTCTGATTTTTGGTAGCAAGCAACAGTGCAAACACCAATCGCCTCTAGCATTCCTGATAACGTGGTTATTATTACAGCACTATGCGTCATCGTCTGTTTTATCTGCATAACTAAGACATTAAGCTCACAATCTGCATTTATTCATTCCTTGACGTTGCTGGTTTCAGCAGAATCTTTATTTAACCACTTCCGCTTTGGCTAAATGCGATGATGATGATGACGAGGAGGAGGAGGGAGGAGCTCTCCAGCCTCTGTTCCATTCTTGCTTATATTCTGCAATACAATCATCAGCATTGCGTTAAGATACAAGTAATCCGAAGTATAATGCCGTGAGTTTGAAGGCTAGCTAGTAGAGATTCAACCAGGAGGGACTCACAGGACATGCTGTTTCATACTACGCTCGATTGCTATCAAAGTTCTCCATCCCACAGCTCCTCGAGTGTCCTGAATGGCCCGATAGGTGATGTATAATCATCACCTGTGCACACCCTGCTCTGCGGAATTCTCCTGATCTTCTCATGGTCTTCTGCTCTCAATTCCCATTCAAATATCTCAAGGTTTTGTTTCATCCTTTCCTTATTGAAGCTCTTACCCACCACCGCGATACCTCGCTCAAAGACCCATCTCAGAGCGACCTGCAAGAATTAATTAGCAATCTTCTAAAAGTTAAAAGTCAAATATATGAAGCTGAGCGAATAATGTCATGTATAATCGAGTAGAGTAAGCTATGACGATAACCCGAGCAACGGTCTTTCCTCGGGTTGTAGCTATGTCCTTTAGAATCTCAGACTCGATAACTCTGTTGTTGCCATAAAATGTTCCGATTGCTCCCAAAGGAGAGAAAGCAGTCACCAAGATGTTATTTGTCTTGCAATATTCTATGAGGTTTTTCTGCTGCCATACTGGATTAACCTCTACCTTCATTTTACCAAAATCGATAGCATAGATATCACTTCATAAATCATGATTATATCACCGAATGGAAAAATCGAAAGACCACGAGAACGTACTTGATTAACAGCAGGGGGCATTGTCTCGATTTGTAAGAAATCATAGAGCTTCTTGCCAGAAAAATTGCTGACGCCTATAGCCCTTGTAAGGTCGAATTTCTGGCAGTCCTCCATAGCTGCCCAGACGGACTTGAAATTCATTGGATGGTTCCCGGCTTTGAGCTTATTGGCCAGTGTATTAGTTATAGATCCACATACTCCAATTTCAAGTTCCTGCATAATTTTCATCGTAATTCACATCACATAACCTATGGATCTGGTAACATTCTAAAATGTTGTTTCGTCCCATCATTATAATTTTCACGGTTATAATTTAAATCGTGATGGACACAATAACGCTCATGGTTTTGCATGTGAAAAACATTCGAATGCATCTTCCATCATTCTCACTCGTCAACAAATATTTGTTGCTTCTCTTATAAGAGGTGTTAAATTATTTGTAAGCAACCTCCTAACATTTGGTCAGAGTTAGACACCTCCCGTGATAGCCCAAGCCCATCAGATCTCACCGTCCCACCATGAAAAAACAAATCATCAACTTCATTTGTGGAGCCCTACGCGAGAGTTGAGAAAGCGTAGCCCCAATGCTCATTGACCGTTCGATACAATACATAAAATTAGTCCTGCTTTGATGCCTTGAGCAACTTGATTTTCATGAGAGCGATCACATTGATTTTTGATTTTTTTTTTCCCCTTCGTGTTCAAATTAGTTTCTTATTGAAAAAGCCATATCTGAAAAATGATGAAAAAATGCCTCTAATTACTCAATAAGTTTTCAATTTCTCAATTTCTGTTAAATATACAATAATGGATCAATCACGTTCAAAAAAAACATGATAGCCTGTAATCTTTTTTTTCTTTATCTTCTTTAATTTCTAACCATATAAAATTTTCTAAATATGGAAATAATATAAATAATTATTTTTTAATAAAAAATAATTTTTTTTAGAAGTACTATACTTCGAAAATTAGAACATTTGCATCAAAATCTTTATTTTTCGTTCTCTGTTTTTCTTTTTTCTTTTCATTATACATAATGCTATAATAAATTAAACTCATAAAAAATAATAATAATACGATAATTTTATCAAAATTTTCACTCTTATACTATAATTTTTGTAATTTAACACATTTCAATATTTTTAAAATTTTTTATTACATGATTATTCTACCTGTATTATTTTATAGAATCTTTATTATACATGATGTAAGGTACGTGCTCTAGCATTAAGTACCCAACCATGATGCGTGTCCAAAGTCCAAACCCAAGTATAAAGACGGCATCAATCCTGGGATATTAATAAACCACACCACACCACACCACACCACGCAACTCCATTCCCTTCCCCCAATTTCCCGTCTCCTCTAAAATCCCCATTTTACCCTTCCAAACCTCACCCGTTTCTCTCATAGCCGCATGCTGAATCTTCATCATAATCCTCTTCTTCTCCCAAATACCTTACCCTCGCCCCTTCCCTTCCCCTCATCCTCATTCATAGGTAAATTCTATCCCCAAATTTTCTCCTCCTCGCTCAATTTTTTGTGTCTGATTTCTCTTCGAATTTGTTTATTGTGGCTGAATTCGGGATCGAGTTGAGCTTGGTGTTGATTTTGTTTGTGTTTTTGGTGTGGTTTTTGCTCGATTGATGAAGCTAGCGGTTTTGTTTGTGGTGGTGTTTTTTGTGTGTGTTTGATTAGAGAATGAGATGGATTGGTTGTTGGATGTGTGATTTCGGGGGTTTGCTGCGAGTGTGTGGTGGAGTGTTAGTGGAAACGATGATAGGATTGATTGATTGTGTTTTATGTGGAATTTTCCGGATTTTTTGGTGTTTTTTGTGTTGCTTTTTCCGTTTTGAAGGATTTTGAGTGGTGAATTTGGGAGTTGCTGTTTTTGAGTGATTGTATTCGGTTTCAACTCAACTGTTGCTGTTGTTGATGCTTTGAATTCGATGATTGATTCATCGATGATTGGCGATCGAGTTGATTAGCGTGGTGTTATGTTGGCTGTTGTGGTGTGAATTTTGGTTGTCTGATTGACTAATTGCTTAGGGTTTGTAAAATTGGAGAAAAGCTACATTACATGTGTATCTGTCTTTGTTGAGGCCGGTTTGAACGGACGTGTATGCTGTGTGACGAATTAGGCTTGAGTCATAGATATACCGAGTTGTATGCCACGCGCCTTTCTAGTCATTTGCTTTTTCCATTGATTGTGACATTCTATGTTGTGTATTTGCTCATTAGATCAAAAGCCAACTCAAAACACTGCCACGACATTGTGAGGTTTCTTTTTAAAATAATTGATCTGTGAAGATTTTGTTGTAAATCATGTTGTGCGTGATGCTTAATGTGTGGTTCGCCGGGGACAATATCTTACACTGTCAAAGATCACTTTTTGGAGTGATGCGGATATAAGTGGTTCTTTCTAGGATTTATCTTGTGTGTGGTTGATTCAATTAGTTTATAACAGACAATACTGTCTGCCGAACCTATGCTGTTACGTGAAGTTTTACTCTTTTGGGATCTAATGATTGTTGTTTTTATAGTAGCAATCCACGATTGGCAATCAATTTGTATTATATTTATCATGTCTACTATAACCAAAGATATGAAATTGACGCGGTATGTTTCAAGAATGAGATTCTCGTAATGTATTGCAGGTGTCAAGGCTGAAATCATGGCGGGGGCTCTAATTCAGACTACTTCGTTCACTGCTCAAGTAAATGGCAGAATACAAGGATCTACGAGGGGAAATCGATCTCTTAAGATGATGGCTTCTCTTCAGAATTCTGGTCTAAGAATAACAAACTTTACCAGCTTGCGTCCATGTAATAAGTTAGTTTTTCCAGGACATCCTAGACGAAATTTTTTCAGTCCGATAAGGCCAGCTGTTGGCCTCCGTAGACCAAAGGCACGCAAGGGTGTAGTAGTCAAAGCTATGTTCGAGCGTTTCACTGAGAAAGCTATTAAAGTGGTGATGCTTGCACAAGAAGAGGCGAGGCGCCTTGGACATAATTTTGTTGGCACTGAACAAATTTTATTGGGTCTTATTGGTGAAGGCACTGGAATTGCTGCTAAGGTTTTGAAATCGATGGGAATTAATTTGAAAGATGCACGTGTTGAAGTTGAGAAGATAATTGGAAGAGGAAGTGGATTTGTTGCGGTTGAAATTCCATTTACACCTCGTGCCAAAAGTGTTTTGGAGTCCTCTTTGGACGAGGCCAAACAACTCGGTATGCTAGTTAGTGTTCTTCATACTATTTTTTCAGGCCTGACATATCCGTTGGAGAAGATAATTCTTCTTCCCGTCTTGTTTTCCCCCCTTTTGTATTGAATGATTTCAAGTGGAACTTTTTGTGGATACTATTAACGAAGATGTATGTATGATGGAGATAGGAGTATGTGAATATACAATTTTGTTTTTTGTAGATAAAGATCTTTATGCCCTCTTAATTATACTGAGAGCCATTATTTGCAGCTGCTCCATGTTGATCAGCCTAAACATACATCTATCCTATCATCTGTGGATGTGGGTCTAAACTTTCTGTATCTTGGTTGATGCAACAACCGATGTGCTGGTGAATCTGTGATGGAGTTTTTGCATGATACAGTATTGAGTTGCCAACTTCTCCCAAATTTCTCGCCTTATATCATAACACCTGCTATTGTAATTTGTTGCTCTTGGGGGTCTTCACAGATATCTTGTTTCACATCTCACTCTGCAAGTTGAAACTTGTGCTCAAAAATCCTGAGCACACCCATTACTGGCCTGATGCTGAGATTTTGTTGAATCTAGCTAATCAGCTTCCTCATCTCTCTTTTTAGTTTGTAGCTACCCTGGACTGATGAAGGCTACCTTTTGCAGGACATAACTACATTGGATCTGAGCATTTGCTTCTAGGTTTGCTTAGGGAAGGTGACAGTGTCGCTGCTCGTGTTCTAGAAAACTTAGGTGCCGACCTGAGCAACATTCGCACACAAGTGAGAGCTTTAGTTTCTTTATGTATGGTCTTTATCCATGCCTGAGATAATTTCTGAATGTGAATCCTTAATGTCTACAGGTAATAAGGATGGTTGGTGAGAATACAGAAGCGGTTGGTGCTGGTGTAGGAGGAGGTAGTTCCGGCACTAAAATGCCCACCTTGGAAGAGTATGGCACAAATTTGACAAAATTGGCGGAAGAGGTATCTTCAGGATATATTCTTATGGTTATCTATTGTTCATGCAAGTTGTATATGTAGAAGCTAGTGACATGCTGACATTCATTAATCTTTTGAAGGGCAAATTGGATCCTGTTGTTGGGAGACAGGAGCAAATAGAGCGGGTTACGCAAATTCTTGGCCGACGCACAAAAAATAACCCTTGTCTTATTGGAGAGCCTGGTGTTGGTAAGACAGCAATTGCTGAAGGCCTTGCTCAACGAATTGCAACCGGTGATGTTCCGGAAACAATAGAGGGAAAGAAGGTATTGTCCTTATACCTACTAAAGAATACTTTAATGAAGTACAAGCTTTGTTAACTTTGAACCAAATCCTTCAATAATGTTCTCTATGAATTTGTAGTAGTTCACTGGCGGTTCAAGATTATGTAGAAAGAATAAATGTTAGGTGCTCGTACTTCCTGAAGTCTGAAGATGTTCCGTAACTCTTTTTAATTCTGCAGTTCTGTTTGAAAATTTTTAGAACTTCACTTATGCTGTCGTGGAGGATTCACTTGAAAAAATAAATATAGAAAATAAAGGTCTGATAAGAATCACAGATTGGAACTGGACATCTGATAGAAAATACAGTATTTATCTTCATTAGTACGGGTGAATGCGAGGAGAAATTTTTTTGGAGAAAATAAAACCGGAAACAATCTCGGATCCTGCCTTGTTGTCCCTGAAATTCAGACACTTTCTTACCCTCATTTCTAACCATTCTTTCATCATCACTCTCTTCCAACTCGCTTTCTCCCTTTGACCTCCTCTCCCACCTCCCTTCTTTTCTTGGTTTATCATGTTTTCACCTGGCTGGCACTATATATGTAAAGCACCAACATATACATGTTCAAAAAATCTTTGTTTAGAAGTTACTAGGAGAAGAGAATATGTGCTGGATGAGTGGCACTGTTGTGAGGCTTGAAACCAATATGGGTCCCAATACCTCCCAAAGATTGTGACTTTTTGTTCTCTGTGGAAGAATATGGTGGCTGAGGTGTGACACATCGTGGTTTGATCCTTTGACTAGTCATCTTGTTGATTAAAATTTATCTTTGTTTATGATTTTTTTATTTGTTAGTATTATTAGTGTCCTATGCATGGTATCCTACTCCTAGGTAACGTTTTGGGGTGGCTTACATTTTTTGTTGAAATGATTGCTAGGTTAGTCAGGACACCTGCATGCATTGTGAATTAACTGATTAGGCTTTGTGGCTGTTCAATCTGGCATGACAGGTTTCAAAAAGATTGAACTGTTATTAGATTTGCTAGGTTAAATGCGTTTTTAGGAATGTCTAGCTAAGTGAAATTCCTGATCACTGTATTTCACTCGTATCATTAGTGTACTTGATTTAGTTGCTCTTCATTGCTTCTTAAATTGTGTCTTTTGGTCCTGCAGGTTATAACTCTTGATATGGGTCTTCTTGTTGCTGGAACTAAATACCGTGGAGAATTCGAGGAAAGATTGAAGAAGCTAATGGAGGAGGTTAGACAGAGTGATGAGATCATTCTCTTTATTGATGAGGTGCATACTTTGATTGGGGCAGGAGCTGCAGAGGGTGCAATCGATGCGGCTAACATACTGAAACCGGCGCTTGCGAGGGGTGAACTACAGGTTTGGTTGCCTTCTGTTGAGATCATTCTTTTTCCCCCCTGGAATGCGTATTTACTGTTTGTGTACCATGGTGTTAGAGTGATTTTGGAAGCTGAAGTTGGTTTTACCAATTTGTCACAGTGCATAGGGGCCACAACACTTGATGAATATAGAAAGCACATTGAGAAAGACCCAGCACTTGAAAGAAGGTTTCAACCTGTCAGAGTGCCTGAACCGACAGTTGAAGAAACTATCCAGATCCTGAAAGGACTCAGGGAGCGATATGAGATACACCACAAGCTTCGTTATACAGATCAAGCCCTGGTTGCTGCGGCTGAACTGTCTCACCAATACATTAGGTATATGTCGTGCCATATTTTGTATCCTTGCTGCACTTTGTGCATTCTTGGTCAATTTTTGAGTCCATTGTTTACACTATTTGATCAGTATAGGAGCCTAGACACACACACTAGTACAACCTTACCGACATAGAAATTTCTGGGCTAATCATTGTGTTCTGATTGCATAAAAAATTTAACTGGCTAAGCCATTTTTCAATATACCATGAACTGCTGATGACATTTTGAAGAAAGATGAAGAAAAAAAAAATCAGTTTTCTTGGTGGTTACTTGTTAGAGCAAGTGCAATGGATCTTCCAAGTGGATTCCTATAGCTAGAATTTAGCTTTAGTGCTCCCATAAATCACTCCAATGGAATGATATTTGCCATGGCAAAAGTTGGGTTTGCCAAATTGGATGCTATATTTGGCAATACAAATGCCTCGGCATTTTTTGGCTACTCCACAATGTTGAAGAAAGACCCAAACAACGAAAAAACACAAAATCAACAAATATATGTGGTAAGTGTGACCATTGAGCAAATGAAAATGCTAAAAAAATAGCATGATAGCATTGGAGGTACATTGTTAAATTATAACAAAATTATACAATTCATCTTCATAATATGACTATGGCTATACCAAAATGGCTCAACCCATTGGACTTGCTCTAAACTTTTCTTCAAATGTCAGGTTCTTGGTTGTTTGTGCTCGTAGTGCATTCAAACTCGATTTTTTGAATGTCAAGTTCCTAGTTGTGGCAACATGCACATTACTCACTCTCTTCATGACTGGCTGTCAATGGCATGGTAGAATGTGTCATGTATGGTTCAGTTTCATTTCTTACATCTTCACTTTAGGTACATATCATATGTGCAATTCCCCCCC
>LIEC01007377.1:43971-61959 GCA_001925005.1 Drosera capensis
AAAAAAAACAAAAAACAAAAAAAACATATAGTCGTTAATGCTTGATAAACCTATCTTAATGTGTCAAATGTTATTCTGGGCAGTGACCGCTTTTTGCCAGACAAGGCTATTGACCTTATTGACGAAGCTGGGTCTCGTGTTCGATTGCGCCATGCACAGGTATGAGCGTCTGTTCCTTAATGTCAACAACCTCTTTTCCATCAGGTTATACTGTGGTACTAAATTCAATGCTTTTCCCCTGCAGCTTCCTGCTGAAGCTAGGGAGCTTGAGAAAGAGCTCAAGCAGATCACAAAAGAGAAGAATGAAGCCGTACGCAGCCAAGACTTTGAGAAGGTAAGGTTTTTCCTCCCTTTTTTGTGGCTGATTTCTTCTTTTCTGCCTAGCCTTTCATATGCTACACTCTTTACCAATTACATGGTCTGTGATGTGTGCATCTCCAGCATAGACGATGTAGTTACTTGCATCATTTTAATATGCTTAAGCACTCATGTTTAATGTTACCATGCTCCTTTGGCTAGTGATTATTAGTAGGCTTTGGCTAGGGAGGTGCTTCTAGATACTGCCCGCTAATATTTAATCAATTTAGGAGTTGTCAAATGAGAAGAAACTGCTGAGACAAACTGCTTGAACGTATGGAGTATCTCTTGTATTTAGTTTTCTATCAAGCTGACCCTCTCTATGCAATAATTTCTCAAGGCGGGTGAGCTCCGAGATCGTGAAATCGATCTGAAAACACAAATATCCGCAGTTGTGGAGAAGAACAAGGAAGTAAGCAAGGCAGAGATCGAGGTGGGCGATGGCGGTCCAGTTGTAACAGAAGCTGACATTCAGCATATTGTTTCTTCTTGGACCGGTGTTCCAGTTGCTAAAGTATCTGCTGATGAATCTGAGCGTCTGTTGAAATTGGAAGAGACCCTCCATCAGCGTATTGTCGGACAAGATGAAGCGGTGAGGGCCATCAGCAAGGCCATCCGGCGAGCGCGTGCTGGTCTCAAGAATCCTAACCGCCCAATAGCCAGCTTCATCTTCTCGGGTCCTACTGGTGTGGGGAAGTCGGAGCTGGCGAAAGTTCTTGCTTCGTACTATTTTGGTTCTGAAGAAGCCATGATCCGTCTTGATATGAGTGAGTACATGGAGAAACACACCGTGTCTAGGCTCATTGGCTCTCCACCCGGATACGTTGGTTACACTGATGGTGGCCAGCTTACTGAGGCTGTTCGGCGGCGGCCATACACCGTTGTTCTTTTCGATGAAATTGAGAAGGCACACGGTGATGTCTTCAACTTGATGCTTCAGATCCTTGAAGATGGGAGGTTGACAGATAGCAAAGGCAGAACAGTCGATTTCAAAAACACTCTCATCATCATGACCTCCAATGTGGGAAGCAACGTGATCAAGGGGACCTCCAAGAATAGGTTTGGTTTTGATCTCGGTTTCTCTGATGAAGAGGACAGCTCTCACTACGAGAAAATCAAAACCTCGATGATGGAAAAACTGAAGGCATACTTCAAACCCGAGTTCTTGAACAGGCTAGACGATATGATCGTCTTCAGGGAACTCACCTCTTCTGAGATCAAACAAATCGCCAACATAATGTTGAAGGAGGTCTTCGATAGGCTTAAGGTTAAAGGTATCGACCTCCAGGTGACAGAGAAGTTCGTCGACTTAGTTTCCAAGGAGGGCTATCAACCTGACTATGGTGCAAGACCTTTGAGAAGAGCCATCGTGAGGCTTCTGGAGGACAGCTTAGCGGAGAAAATGCTCGGTGGGGAAATCAAAGAAGGGGATTCTGTTATCGTTGATACGGATGAAGACGGAAAGGTCATCGTTCTAAATGGTAAGAGTGGTGGAAGTCCTGACGAACCACTTCCGCCAACTCCCACTCCCATCCCAGATGAACCACTTCCAGAGCTCCTGCCATCTGCTTAAAAGTTCATGATCATACTCCGAGCTCCAGTTCCAAACCATGAATGGTGGTCGTTTTGTTTCATGCTACTGTATGATCCAAGATTGCTAGCCCAAGAGCGGCTACAGTGCTGGTTGGTTATGCTGCATACTATTTATCTCAGTCGTATCGATATTGGTATATATGCAGTGGCTTTGTAGGGGGTCGGTGGTCGTGCAGTGGCGATTGATTTGTAACTCCGCTATTGTGGGAAGATGAACGTCGTGGTTTAGACTTTGTAATCGTTTACTGTAGTGCATTTATCTGCTAGAATTCAGCTCCGATATCTTAATCTTTCTCATGTTTTTCTGTATTTGATTCCTGCACTTTATTGGTATTCTTGGGCATCAGGCCAACTGGGGAATCTTCAAAGTGCATATTCATGTCTTTCCATATTTACTGGATCTTCTCTTGCCATCGTACCCTCGATTTTTCTCATCTCCGTGTCTTGTTGATCTCTCATAGTGGCTGAAGTTTTTCAAACAGCTTGTCCATGATGAAGAGTCCGTGAACCAACACTCACATATGCGAGATCTGAAACTGCTGTTATGCCAATGTTGCATCTTTTGCTGGGATCCGATGGCATTCCCCAAACCCTCTGATAGAATTTTCTTTTGCATTCAATGGGCGGGATGGGCCCGCCGCTCGCATGATCAGATTTGCTCTAACGCTTCTGTTTCCTTTCGTTGCCCGACTTGGTTGCTGTTTCTTCGATAATCTCTGCATGAATAAAATGCCTACTTGACTGGAGACCTTCATAAGATCAATATGGGTTTTCACTGGAATTCATGTCGGTATGTTTCATTTATTAAACGAGCTCTCCATCGGTTCAGTAAGCATGACCAAGGCTCGATTAAGTCTCGACTGGATGAACTCAAGAGTAATTATATATCACCTCCGTTCAAAAATAATTATATCGTTTTGTCATTTTGGTCTGTCCCACATTATTTGCAACGTTTCCATTTTAAAAAAATATTGTGTGGTTAGAAAATTAAAGAATATAAGGAGAGATTGTTTGTGTGTTTGAGAATTAAAGTTCAGAAAAAAAGAAGATAAATCTAAATTTATCTATATAAAGTAAATGTTGCAATTATAATGGGAAGGAGGGAACAACCCGTATGTATGATTTATTTAGACCAACAAAACTAGGTGAGTTTGAATAACATGTTTTTCCCATTATATAATCAAACAAACCTGTCTAACTATGTTCAAAATCAAAGTTTTGTCTAAGGGTGATGATCCATGACATACGTTGACGGTATATTTTCGAGTAACCAATAATACATAACCGTTCATTTATGAGATGGACGGTCAAGATTCAAAGAATTTTCGTTACATCGGGTGTAAAGTTTAACGGATCACCGTTATTTTTTCATTGGAGGCTAAAAATAGATGAAATTACAACCGTGATCTTGGATTAAAATGGTGTCTCATCCGGCATAATGTTCGTCGACAGTAGAGCATCCACTATTCTTTTTCTCGAAAATCAGTCAATTACCAATAAAATTATGACACATGTCAATTCATCCGATGAAATTTATAACGGATGATCGACTTTAACTAATCAAAACTTCACACGTGTCATTATTTTATATGTTTTAGATCTGAAATTGATGTTTAATCAATTATATTTTTCCACATGTCTATCTACTTAAAAACATTAATAGGAAGAAGAAATATTTGTTCTTCATCCGCTCAATTCACAGTATTTTCAGTTTGTTTTACTTCACAAAATTTTTTCATGGAGTCACATTTTGATTACGAATTCGAAGATGAAGAAGTCTTGGCTTCCAATGATCCAATCCAAAGCCATGTATATGAGAATTCAGAGCTCTTTAAAGATAAAACGTTCAACATATTGTAAAACACATCTTTTGCAAAAATCACAGGATTTTAGGTGAATATCAAAACCAATAGGAAACACACAAATTCAAAAGATTTATGTTCTCGGATGTTCACTTGTCGATTAGCGAGGAAATCATTCGAAAGCAACAAGCTAGAGATGAAGGAAAAAAAAATCAGAAAATGAAATCGTGCACAACGTACGGGTTACAAAGCGAGAATGTTCGTTGTCCATCGTCCGACGGAAGACATTTGGGTCTTTACAGGATATGAAGGCAGTCATAATCATCCTCTGAGTTCTCCTAGCAAAGTGAATCTTATTTCCACAAGAGAGAACATCACTCCAGTTGCGAGATATTTGATATCTCTTATTGACGAATCAGGAATCAAAGCGAGTAGAATGCTGAACCTGCTTTTGATGTAGGTCGGAGGCATCACTAATGTTGGATTTTCTGAGAGAGATGTCTGTAATGAGCTTCGCGATTTCAGAAATGTTTGACATGATAGTATTGGAGATGTACAGTCTGTAGTAAACTATTTTAAGAAGCTCAACGACGATGGAATGGATAACTTTTCCTATCGTTATAAGACCTACTCGAAGAACAGAATCGACACAATTGTTTGGGTTGATTCCCAGATTTCGGATGGCTTACGAATATTTTGGAGATGCAGTTACGTTCGATACCACATATTGAACGAACAAATACTCATTAGATGTTGTTGTTACATCTGCGATCGAGGTCTTACCGTTGGAGGATTATTTTTCATGGTATAGATGTATCACTCAATTGCATATTCATCTTTCAAACCCCAACCCCGGACGAGTGTACGAGCCTCGCTCCTTATTTGATCAGTACTGGGCTCTTTTCATTGTAAGTACCGTTTACTTTTTTTTCTTTAATGTTTAATTTATGACCCTATTTTTAATTGTTGTTTCAACTTACATTGAATAATTTCAATATATTTTCAGATTGCGAACTATCGAAATTTCATCGACAACATTAAGGAGGCATGGGTCGACCTTCCTGACCATATCGCAACTCTACTTCCGTTTTATGGCCTCAGTTCTTGGGAGGAAGAGAAATGATGCAGGACATGATGATGTTAACCAGAGCATACCTCCTACTCAGAGCTAACTTACCGTTGTCATAGTGCCGAAGAAGTCATCTCATACTCAACCTTTCGGGAGCGATGAGCCTATTCTCTGGACCAATCCCACAGACAATATAGATTGGTCATACAAGGCTTAGTATTTGGTTCCCTAACCGTCAATATCATTCCCTGAGGGTCCCCTGCTTTCATTGGTTACCGAGTGCATACCCCCGACAGCATCCCTACAATTGCGCCCAACAACTTCTCCAGCCCCTGCTCTCGCTACTCCTGGAGTTGTTGACTTTGTGCTAGTGTATTGTGGGCCTGAGGGCCATCCAATGAAGAAGATAACTCTCATAAATCTCGCGAAGGTAATGCAAGACATATTCTATGCTCCATCATCTACTGATTGTGATTTTCTAGTTACTTTGAAGCAAAGCTGGGGACTTTATGACTTGACGCAGCGTGTGTTGAAATCACTTGCTCCTAGTCAATGGCTATTTGATGAGGTGATTAACGCATATGATAAGCTAATGGTCTCGAGACCTTCTTGTCAGAGAAATAAGATTTATGTTGTGAGTTGACTATTTGAGCAAATGTGCTCGAGGGATTTACGTAATTGGTTTGCACAGAAGGCGTGAAAAAATTCCATGCCGCTTCTTGAGGTCTCTAAAGATGTAATCACTTTTAGATCCGGTCATTTCACATATGTGAGAAGCGAATGACAAATTCCGATCCATACAGCTTCCCTTGTGATGATTTCGATGTGCATCAACTCCCATTTTCATCTTGTACGTGTTCAATCTGAGTAAATGGACTGTGCATCTTCTTAATCCTATGTATGAGGATACCGATTGCATTATGATAGCCTAGAAGTATAATGCACAAAGCAAATATACAGTGAGTTTTTACATGGAACGATGTTCTTTCATTGGTTTTGTCTTTCCTTCACTAATTTTGGCTTGTTTTATGTTATGCAGACGGAGTACTTTGCACATCTTCTTCGATCATTGCATCCTGACAAGTTCAGAAAAACTCGAGCCCTGAAGTTATTAGTGGTCAAGAAAAAGTCCAAGCAAACAAACAGTAATGATTACGGGGTTAATGTATTAAAATACATGGATTACATCATGTAAAAAATCTTTACATCAAAATGATGGATTCAACATGGATCAATGATTATGACGACAATTGTAGATACAGGATTGTCTATGAATTATTAACTTATAAGGCTCGAGAGATGCCTCATCCACAATAAGAACAATCATCAAATGTTTAGATGTTCATCTGTATCATGAATGTTATGATTCTGTAATAAATGTTTTTTTGTTTTTGGTTGAGATATTGTTTGCATCGATTTTTTTTTTTTTTTTTTGCATGGGTTTGCTTTTCTTTTCAATATAGGAATGTATTCAGGAAGATTGACAATAATACAAAATAATAGTACCTCTTTTTTTGAAAAAAAAACCACAAAAAGAGGTACAACTGACATAATATACATTCAGTTGATTTTTTTGGTTTATTCGTTGTAAATTATCCAAAATAAAGATAAAATTATAATTTTATTTTGTGTGTTAATCAATATAATATTTTTCAACATTCGTAATTCTTTTTATAGGATATTGATGAATTTGATTCATGTTTTAAAATTGACGACAGATTTTTGCTTGACCGTCTAAATTTACGCAATCAATCGATGGATCATTTTCTTTTATCAAAATAGATACTTTATGTCTTGATCAATCATTACACTCATCCAACATTTTTGCTTCACAAGATGCTCAACTAAACCAATCAGTGACCTCCACATTCCACCATCTCCGCCGCCGCCGCCAGCGACGATGACTCATCCAGCAATCCCATCGCTCGAGCTCAGCCTCGGCGGCCGGAGCATCCCCCTGATCGGCCTCGGCTTAGCCGTCGATCCACCTGTGTTGCCGGACATCACCAAATCGGCGATTCTCCTAGCGATCGAGCTCGGATACCGCCACTTCGACACCGCCTCCAAGTACGGCACCGAGCGGCCCCTCGGCGACGCAATAAGGGACGCGATCGAGCTTGGATTGATCGGAAATCGAGACGAGGTGTTTGTTACATCAAAGCTGTGGGTCGGTGACGCTCATCCTCAGCTCGTAGTGGCCGCGATCGAGAGGACTTTGAGGTATCGAATGATCAAATTTACAGGCCATTTATTTGTTAATTGATTTTGAGTTGAAATCATCAAGGTTATGGTACGAGAGCCCACTAGGAGCAACGGCTCATCTTATCAACCTCTATGAAGAACAATTTTGCTCACATTGTCTATGTTTATTTCGAATTTCAAACTTCGTTGCAAGAGACGGCTTTTTAGTCCAAGTTTTATCTCCAACTCTGGTATGAGAATACCAAACAAAAGATGGACTAATTCAGATACCGTGGAACCCTCGTCGATCTTGTGTCTTTCCCCTCTGCTTTACAAGAGTAAGGTTGAGGAATTGATTGTAAAACCTATTTCTCTATGCGCTCAAATTACATGTCCGCGTTTCAACCCAAAGAAAGCATTCGCAAAGGGGGTGTGTTGGAGTGCCTTTTCAATCCACGTATATATACCTCATTCGTCCTGACGAGAGCACCTAAACTGTTGTAAGTTGTAACAATGGCTGATTGTTAAGAAACCAATTTGACCTCTGTATTGTGATAGAGGTGTTGATATTATTTGTATATTTGTGTAGCTTTTTTCACGAATGTTTTTTTTTCCCGCTAGGTTTGAAGCGTAAATAGTACATGGAAAAATCTTACATCAAGTGCTTAATCATCCATGGTTTGATATCATTCTTGTCAGAACTAACTCTGTTCATTCAAAGGTCAAGTTTGTAGTAGAAGGGTTGGGAGTATTCTTAATCTTTACCCTGGCGTTGAGGTGCTGTGTGAATTGGGAATGTAGGAACTTGCAGCTGGAATACCTTGATCTGTATCTGATACATTGGCCGGTAAGCACGAAACCAGGCAAGTACAAATTTCCGGTAAAACCGGAGGATTTTGTGCCATTGGAGTTGGAATCAGTGTGGGTGGCCATGGAAGAGTGTCAAAGGCTTGGGTTAACCAAGCATATTGGAGTAAGCAACTTCTCATGTAAGAAGCTGGGAGAGATATTAGCTATAGCGAAGATTCCTCCCGCTGTGAATCAGGTCAGTTTCTAGTCCCTAATTTTAAGTTTTCTCCATTTGAGCTTGACCGAAGTTTAATTGGTACACCCAAATTGATATTACTAGCTTTGAGCAAAACGTCGAGAGTTTCTTGAAATAGGGTTGAATGGCAAGGATTATTTACTTGGTAATTATTTGGTGATGGGCTGCTCACCCTTTGGTTTAGGGTGTACAGTTGAGATATGAATCCAGGTCTTGGAATCGTGTTTATATGCTTACTGGTGCGAATGCATACAGTTAATTTCAACACTCACTTTGATCACTCTTGGATAGGAAAACGGATCCAGGAAATACCATTTGTTTTCGTCACAACAGCTCACCTTGACAGTGCTCATTATTTTCAAGAATCTGAGTTTATATTGGAATTCCGTTTGCTTGGAAGGTGGAAGTCAATCCGTTTTGGCAACAGAAGAAGCTGATCGAGTTCTGCAAGGAAATTGGAGTATTGGTGACGGCTTACTCTCCTTTGGGCGCCATAGGAACCTTCTACGGCAGCAACAGGGTTTTGGAATGTGAGGTGCTCAAGGACATTGCAAAGGCCAAAGGGAAAACTGTTGCTCAGGTGATATGAGTAGAGTCTTCCCAGCGAAAACTTTCAATTCACCGTCAGTTACGGATTATGAAATGAATTGTACTTGAATAGAGTTTAAACTGCAGGTTAGCTTGAGGTGGGTGTACGAGCAAGGAGTAGCAGTCGTCGTGAAGAGCTTCAACCAGCACAGGATGAAGGAGAACCTGATGATTTTCGACTGGGAATTGAGCAAAGAAGATCACAAGAAGATCAGAACTATCCCACAGAGTAGAGGAGTAACTGGTTGGCCATACATTTCCAGCATCGGACCGATCAAGACCCTCGAGGAGCTGTGGGATGGAGAGATTTGATCCCCTGCCACGCTCAACATTAACATCGAAGCTAAATTTTGCTAGTTGGTAACTTCGATCGGTTCACCTCATTCGAGTAAGAACATATGGTTGGATAGCTATAGTTTCTTCAACGGATAGTTGCAGCAAAGATTTGCGATGAAGTCTGTAGGGTTTGTATTATTGCAACGGTAGGTCATTGAAGACCCTACCCATTGAATACCAAAATTTTCAATTCAATTCCCACCAAAATGTTGCTAACATGCAACAGCTTCCAGCGCTCTTTCTCCCTTGCTCATACCGTGCTCATTGCAGAGTTTAACTTCGTTATCTGAATATGAAGTGTACGTTATTTCGTGTTATGTTCTTATATATAGCACTTTCCCCACTGTGCTTGGAATTGATGATTCAGTTTCAGTGTGTGTTATTTCGACAATATACTCACAAGTGTGAATGTAAATTGCTCGCCTTTTTAGGATCCCTCTATTTCATTGGGTAAAACCCCTGATGTTTGCTGGTTTAAGAAATGGTATCAACTCACCAAATTTTTCGCTTACCTTCACATACCAAAGCGTACTAGCTAGAGAATAGAGATCAATGGAATTGATGTTTCATCAAGCACAATCAAAATAAGAGGATGACGCAAAACAAGTTTGGATACGGGCAGTTCACGAGGATACTAGACTGCTAATCCAATAGAGCGAGCTGGTAACCAAGGTGATCATTATCGTACCGAGTGTGCTTGAAGAAACAGAACTCGATATATCTGTCTGGTCGACTCGACTAGGATAACTGTCCTTAGGGCAAGCCGTAGCTGCACAGAACGTAAGATTAACAAACTCTAGCTAGCAAATGGCAAACTGAGGGGATTCACTCAACGCATATCTCTTCTTCCTAAAAAAGAAAATCTCGAAGGATTTCCCTATGGTTAACTGAATAGTCCGCAAACCTGTAGTACCTTTTAAACCAGCTTTCGTTGATGAGCTCATCACCACAAAGCAGTTTGTCACCCAACAGATTTGAACTTTTGACCTCATACACATCTGAATTATGCTTTGTTATTCATTTCATCTCATATTATTTAAAATATTTTTTTGTTATCTCAATATATATACAATATATTATGACAATTTTTTCATATATGCATTTTATAAAATCCTTTCATAAATATTACAATAAACTTCATCGCCTTTCAAAAAATTATAATATTTTTCATCAAAATACAACACTATTTAATACACATAAAATTATTGAGTTAGGTCAACGAGTTGGGTTTAATTTGGAGAGAAGGAGCAGCATTTTATTATGTCCCATATTTCACAAGGAGGGATTTGAGCAAGGAGAAACCTCCTCGCAGGCGGTAGAACACGGCCGATGAACACGATCCCGACATGTCATCGCCATCGAAAACCTGCGTCACCGGCCACCACTCCGGCAGTGAGTCACACGCTCTACTCACTCCTTCTGCCAACTCGTAGATAGCATTGTTTCAATTTGTAGGGAAATTTAGGGTTTCATATGCTTGGTTAGGGTTGAGAAGTGTTGTATGATTTGGATAATTGAGTTCGTTATTCTTCCAATGTGGATAATATTATCGTTTCCGTGTATGAATATTCACCAACAAATCAGGCCTTTATCGTATTTTACCGGATCAGAATTCCGAAGTATAACGCGAAGCGATAGTGATCCCTGAAAAGTTTGATGTCGAGATAGTTGATGTTGGTGTGTGTTTGGCCATGGCAAGTTAACCTGTGATACGGAATAGTTATCGGGATCACTAACCATGCTTCATTTTGTGGATTGGGAAAACCAGCATGACTTGTGGTACATGAGGAAAAGTTCATCTAAGTTGTAACATCGAGGGCATGCGTGCTAGCGAGGATTTGGGGTTAACGTTAGGCTTTATTAGACATAAGACAAATTCATATTTAGATAAGCAATAAGTATAATCCAATATTTTGTACGTCACCAATTGCTGGTTTTCCTTGTTGCTTTCATGGCCCTTTTTGTGGAGTCAAAGACCACAGCCCACAGGGCTCATTTAGGGTCGTCGGTTTCTTGTCATCATTTTTGAATTTTCAGCATTGCAGTTTGCCTATGGGGAAACGGAGAAAGTTACACATTGTGCTTATGTATGAAATTGCTGCTTCTAGAGTCCTGAGCTTTGGATTGGCTTATTGACAAATAAGATGAAGCCACTCTTGTAGACTTCTGAGTCCTGTGTTGTGCTTTATGGGATTTGAGGTCTAGACAATAATTTACTGTGACTATTTACGGCATTTCCTGTAATGTTCATTGTTTGATCCGTAGTTAATCTTGAGACCATGCGCAGCAGTTTTCCTATCCCTATGACCTATTTCTATTGTATAGTGTTACAATATTTTTTTATATAGAGATCCCATTTTTTATTCGTCATCCAGTAGATTCCCTATATATTTGCATATTTTTCATATGCTAGTTTTTAATATACATATGTTTTATAAACATGTTTATTTAAGTTTTATGATTGTAATTATTTGTATTATTGATTGATAATAGTTTACAATAAGGGTTAAAATAGTATGGGGAATTAGTTTTTGGTTCTCTAAATATAGGGAGTGAAGGAAGGGATAGAGAGGTGTATAAGGATAGGGATTAGAATAAAGATAAAGATAAGGAACAGAATAGAAAAACTGATACGAGTGCTTTGACTGTTCTCATAGTCACTCATGTTGTAGTTCTAGAAGGGCGAGAGGTGACTCGTCTTTGGACTCGCTCTTTGGTCCTGTTGTTTCATTGAGTAGGCGATGGGAAGATTATTCTGAGTTCCAATCACTATATCAAGATGAGAATAACGAGTTCGATCCCTTTACTACTTTTCCTCGTTTAGATGTGCTTAACAAATACCTGGCATTTTTCTTGATTGGGTAGTACCATCGTTGGAGATCATTCTCTAATATATTTGTATATGTTGGCGTTACAGATCATCCACTTACGTGACTTTTCCTGGTGACCGAATCAGTTGAATAACGGGAGCTATCAGGAAATTAGTGAGTGCCTTCAATGCCAGGTTAATAACAAATCGTTTTATTACATCTGTCTGCTTTCATGTTCCCAAACTTGTCTTTTGAGTTTTCAAGGGAATCTAAATTGATTTTGTAATAATGACAATTAGAATATGTGATGCATTAGTATTATTCTAGAGCATTATTGTCTTGGTCAGTTAAAGAAAAACAATATCTTTCCATGAAAATGTGCTTAAAGATGCAAATGAAGTGAATGGGTTCTCTCATGGTAGGGTCGTCTCATTATCCTCTGAATCTTCAATTTAGAAATGAAATTGTAAATCTGTAATGGGGTAAATTCAAGTGCGAATCAGCCCACCCACCCACCATTGTCCAAATCCTCCCAAGAATAGCCTTGAACGGTTTGTCGTGTTCGGACGATGAGAGTTTTAGATCATAACACCCTTGTAATACTCCATACAGTATGAAATCGAGGCTTTTATGGGATCGGTTGCATGGATACTCACGCTGTTAAAAGAGTTTGTGTTTGTCATTATATGGATTAATGGATACTTGTTCTTGCATGTGAACTTGAACATGCTGATTGTCAAATCATCAACATGATTATCTTGAGATAACAAGATGAAAAGAGTTAGAAATCGGATTAAATTAGTGTTGGAAAAAACTAGTGGAAGGAAGTCCACCAAACAATGATATCAAATCAAAGTCTGGGAATAAACCAGAAAAATCTCCAACTTTCCTCGTGTCTGCAACTATAGAACTATTATTTGAGACAAGTGTTCTTGTTAAATTCATTGATGCTTGGTTGATGACTTGGTTCACCTATACACATGCTTTTTGGATTATAATATTGGGTTTTGGGATATATTATTAGCTTTTGGCTGCTCCAAGAAGATATGCTATGATCTTAATGTAGAAATTTTGTTTGTTTATCTGCTTACATCATTCACCACTTCTGATTATTCCTTCATTTAGCTACTAATCTATAACATGAGCATGGTCAAGTACAGCATATTTTAAGACATTGTTGGTGTTAGTTAAGATTTTTCAACAAGCTTGATGTCAAGTACAGTATAATACTGTATGTGATATTAACCTGTAGAAGTACGTAAATGACGACCCGGTATGTGGTTAATCCGAGTTAAAGTGTAAAACCTTCTTACCGAATGGAACTTACATCAAAAGATTAAGATCGGAAGAGTTAGTTTTCAACCTGATATGAGCTTGGCCTTGAACCCATAGCTGTTATCCAGGGATCCTAATGGACGTCTCACAAGGACACTGTGTCTACCAGAACTTTAGATTATAGGAGTATTGTTAAAGCAGAGTTGGTTCCTATTGTTCCTAACAAACCCAACAGTTTCTCAATATAAAGTTACTGCTTTTACATTAGCGTGAACATTCTTTCTTAGCCACGATCATCCAATATGTCATTTCCCAATACCGAAGATATGTCGCAAGCGGTTAGCGAACCCAGTAACCACCTAGATGACATCTATCAGGCCCTTAAGTAGATTCGACGGCATTGCAGAAGATATCTATGATACGTTTTCTTACTGTCTAATGCTTGTTTAATGTATTAATAAAGGGTAGATAATATTGCAAGACCACTCTGGCTTGTTTAATAGGTCGATTAAAATAAAATGATGCTTTTATTTTAATTCGAGTTACTGTGGTAGATTTGTTGGAACCGTGAACCTTCTCCTAAGTTGCTTAGATTTGCATCCCTCCTTTTTGACTTTTATTTCTTTGATTATTGTATTATGCCAATTCTTGCACAACCGTGGAATTGTACTTTGGTTTTATTATTTTTATATCGGTTAGTTGGTTCATTATTTAAACAAATTAGATCATGTTTGATGGGAAAAGCGAGTAACATATCTTGTATTATATGGAAAGCGAAAAGCATGTATGCTTTGCCAACATTACATGAACTCTTCTTATAATCTGGCTCATTTTTCCTCTTTGTTTTTTCTGTAACATCATATATTGGGTCTCTCTATGTTTTGTCTACATTAGCAGAATGAGAGTTGGGATGGAATGATCTAGTAATATAATTTACTACGAAAGACTAGTATATTGTTTGGTTGTATCCTGTTAGTACCGTTGATTTCAGCTGGGATGTTATTTCGTACGAATTCCTCGGTTTGAATTCATCGAACCACCCTTGTTTTCAATTCCAGGGCGTAGTACATTTTGAACTTTTTATCCCCTTGAGCTAATGATATAGCCCTATTAATCTTACTTATTCCCCCGAGTGGCCGTCGTAAGAGTGATTTGAGATATAGAATTATACATGGTTGTGCCTCGAGTGAGGTTATTTTCGTAAGGCTGAACATTTGATCAGGCCATCTTGTAAGAAATGTTTGTTCAGAAGGGCAAATTAAGTTGATCTGGTTCTGCTATTCCATCATTGTTTCGATGTAACTGCGACTCGTCTTAATGTTTTATTCTACGGACAATCTTTTTATGTGATCCAACGCAGCCTTGTTATTTTTTTTTTTTCAACAAATCAATTTAGTATTATATTATTATGCATTGCCCTGTCATGCCAACTGCTATTAAAGGCAGGGGTAAGCAGGAAGAGTCATTACAAAACATACATTGGACCAACTCTCCATACTTGCAAAAAACATGGAGAAAAACCTTCCCTATCTGCTTTCATTCTTGCAGGATGAAGACGGTGTGCGTCGTGCAAAACCTTGTCCTGAGAAGAAGCTCAAGTTATTTGGGTTCGAATTCGATCCCTTCCCCAGCGATGAAAGTTCCAGCACGTCGAATGCCGGATCATCTAGGCAAGGAAAGGAGAGGAGACCAGGAACCACGGCTGAGTACAAGAAGTTTGAATGTCAATTCTGTTTCAAAGAGTTTGCAAACTCGCAGGCTCTGGGAGGTCATCAGAATGCCCATAAGAAGGAAAGGATGAAGAACAAGAGATTGCAGCAGCTTCAAACTAGGAACGGGAACGCCAATGATGTGAATCACAGCACCAGCTCGAGTCATTGGTGTTACGATTCCTCGTGCTATGAGGCGGCTCAGATCAGTTTCGGGCGAGAGATGGGTTTTCAGAGCTCGGGTGGATCGGATTGGTGTGATCATCTTCAACAACAGAAGCCGTTGGAACGGTTTACTTTGACGTGTGGTAGCAGGGGAAGAGAAGGGCAGTTGCGGCCTATCGTTATGAATTCCTTGATGTTGTCTAATGCGAAGCTAGGGCGTGAATCTTTGGACCTAGAGCTTGGATTGAGGCTTGAATCCAATGCACATAGCTCATGTACTTAGCGGGTTATGAATATTTGATTCAAGTTTTCTATCAACTTTCGGGTTGTGAGCTATACATGCCATCCAGTTCTGGACTTTGTACGGCGTTGCCATAAGAATTTTCGTTTGATACCTGTTAGTTCGTAACAGGCTTTTGTATCCCGTCGTTATTTTGACAAGTCTCTGCTGAAAATGATGATAGGAGTAATCCAAAGTTTACTTTTGTGTAACTCCATGTGAACTCTCAAATTGATTGATAGGTACTGCAAGTTAGTTAAGCAACTCATATGCTTTCAGTAGACTCACATGAAGATTATACAAAACGGAGAGCAAAAAAGGGAATGCATAATTAATTTTAAGTATGTTCCTCGCCCATGGATGCAGGAGCTTCCCAGGAATGGATCCTGATTGTTAAATATTTCGAAACACAGAGTTTTGCAAACTCATTAAACAACGTCAAGATGAAAAACGACCCGGTATTCCCCTCATAACCGATGTATCAAGAAAATGAGATATGTACATAATTTTATTCATATTGTGACCAGATAAAAACTATTTCGATCTTGCAAATATGACTAAGAATGATCAAATAGAGTTGATTCAGTGGTTGGTCGTTTCTTCAGATAGAAATTATTTCGATGCTACAAACAAGACCAAGAATGATCAAGTGGAGTTAACTAAGTAGTTGGTCGCTGCTCTTCTAATCCAGAGAAATCAGAGGTTTGACACATAAAGATATCAAAAAATAATTTTTTATTTTTATGGATAACGTATATATATCATCATATTGGATTGAAAATTATACAACAACCTTTCCTTCTTTTTTTTTTTTCTTTCTAAAGGATACCAAGAATGATGCATCATCATTTAGAGTCTAAGACAACCGATCTCTAATATATATGCCGGCCCATTAATCATGGGCACTGACAGAAGTCGGCCCACATAAAACATTATCATAAGTGTGAGTGGGCTAGATCATATTTGCTAGACGGCCCAATGGGCTCGATGTTGGCGGTATAAACGTGATCAAGTGCATCCCTATAGATTACAAATATTTGATTTGAGACAAAGTTCAGTTTCCCAGCCACCAACTCTCAATCTCGATCTGATTTCAAAAAAGACTCTCAGAGACGAGCTCGTTGATTATGATCTCAACATCTCACCCTTTTCTGCTTTACACTGTAGCTGCTTCAATGTTGGTGGCCTTTTGATCTCATTTTGTGTTAGCCCTTTTTAATGCATTGATTGATGATTTTGGCTTTGAGTGTCATATAATGTGTGTTGAAAATGATTCGGCCCCTACTTCTCTTCGCTTCCCTTTCGGGTGAGAAGTCGGAAAAAAAGAGCCCCATATGATAAGGTAACCTGCTTTTAACACACTACTAGTTAGTTACCTACTCCAATTCAAAAACTTAAACAGTAGATATGAAAAATCATATAGAAAAGTATAAACAATGTAACTGTGTGCTTGTGAGTGTGAATGTGAATGTGAATGTGAATGTGAAGGTAAATGTGTCTTTTTGTTGTTTTTGGTCAGGTGTACTATGTAGTTCGGGAGAAGATGAACATGTGAATTTGTCGACGTTAGATCAACTCCACCCTATTGCTTTATGAGTTATTATACTAAATTTTGACAACTCAAAGTGACATTTATCAATTATATTTTGTTGTTATTTGAGTTATAAAAAAATATCAATGTCATTTTTATTATCAAATTTTACAACAAAAATTAAAATGACAATCAATATAGCAACTAATCCTCCACTCAGAACTCCCTCAAAATCTTGCTTCCTCCTCCTCTACTAATCATTTTGGTAAGAAAAATGACAATGGGTATGGAGTTCACACCATATTTTGTTCAAAGTTGTCAATTGGGTAGCAAAAAATTCAAAATGGCAACTCAAGTGACAAGATATGGGTGGAGTTGCTCTTATATAATATTTTTTTCGTTTTATATTCTTTATAATATATATTTTTTGGATTGTTAAAAAATATATATGACTTTTTTTTTTGAATTTTTTTTATAAAGAGTTGCAAGTTGTTATAGTACGCTTTATTAACTTTTCACAGAACAGATACGGTATATTTCACCATCATTATAAAAATAATTTAATTTTATCAAATTCAATAGCTATAATTTTAAAACACCCTAATGTTTGCGGCACGAATTTTTAGATATTTTTTTATTCGTAAAGATTTTTCAAAATTATTACCTTTATTTTTTATTCAATATTAAAATTCATAACTTAATCTATCAACAATATTTCATAATAATAGTATAAAAAATGATGTTGGATGGCCTCAGCTAAATCTCGAAGTAAGTGTCGTTATACTCCCTTTTGTCCCAAAAAAATTATATTATTTTGACCAAATACGCATGACGGTGTTGCAAAACGATTAAACGTTATTTTTTATGAAAAAATACCGTGAAATATAAATTTATTAAACGTTACGTACTATAATCGTTAGTCAATAGAAAATTCAAATTACGTGTTGAATTATACATGAAGAAAAAAAACGTTGTAATAATTATGGAACGAAGGTAATAGAAAACATGAGACAAAAATAATAATAACCTAATATGTTATGATACATACTCCTTAATGCAATCATTTAACATTAAATTAACCAGAATTAAAAATAAAATGGATTGAGATCGTATACATTAACGACAAAAAAGAAAAAAAGAACAAAGAAAAGAAAAAAGAAAAAAGAAAAAGTCTTAGGTAACAAGCGCGACACCCTACTGTCCCCCGTGAATTCCTACTCGTCCCCTAGAGTTGCTTCTCGCCTCTA
>LIEC01007378.1:0-20437 GCA_001925005.1 Drosera capensis
CAGAAGTATGGTCAACTATAACTACTGAAGTGAGACCTACAAGACCTTCTCCAGAAAAGGTCATTGAAGCAGTTCTGCAGACGGTTAAAGCTGTAGGAGAATGAGTTCAACAACACACCATTTCAACCTATCAACTGCTAGGCAAATCGCCACAAGCAGAGATACAGAAAAAGACAAAAGCTGAGGGGTTGATCAAGCAATTTTTCAAGCAGCAAAAACTTCCCATAAAGAGACCTATAAGAACTACAAGGTCTGCAAGACCAAAACTGATCCCCTAAGGACCACGAACTCTTTGGACAATCAATCTAGATAAGTCACAAAAACTTATTAGAGAGATTGATCAAATGTCACCAGAAGAAGTCCATCAATTGATTGAGCTGCAGAAGAAAGAAGCAAGCATATCAACAAGACCAAAGGAACCCTATATTCTATTCAGTGGGGCTCTTGAACTGAAGGGCTCCCCCTTGAAGACAAGGAGACACAAGCAAGCATAACTAAAACACATTGAGTTTGTGCATATTCTTGAAGTAGAAGCCGAGCTAAAACAGATTCTAGCCAAGTATGTTCAATTAGCCACTTAGGAGATATATGATTATCTTGCAAGACCTGACTTAGGAGAACATCAGCCATCAGGTGATGATGGTGATGATAATAAAAGTGATGGTAATCAATAGCTTCCTCATACTCAGGATAATGATGATGACATCATTGATCATGTTGCAAAAGAAGGTGTCCAGGAACAGCCTACAACAGTCGAGACCACTGCAGAAGAGTCTCCTATAGTAGAATCCAAAGCCGATGAGCCTGCAGCAGAAGAACATGCAGAAGAACCATCTACAGCAAAGTCCTCTATAGCAGAACAAAAAGCTGATGAAGGACATAAAGAAGCACCAATTATTGAAGAAACCATAAAAGAACCTACAGTAGAAGAAACTATAAAACACCAATAGACTGAGTTTCCAGTAGAGGAACCTATAGCAGAGGAGACACAGGATGTTGACGTGGATGATCAAGTAGCAGAACAAACTACAGAGGAACTTCCTGAGGTCAAAGCAGAAGAAGAAACTACAGAGGAACTCCCTGAAGTTGAAAAACAAGCGGAGGAACTGCCCACAGTTAAAGATCTAATAATAGTCACTTCTACAGCAGACTGGGATGTATCACTACCCCACACTACAGCTGAGACCAGGGATGTAGATGAGGCAGAACAATCAACTCCCACTCGTCTAGCCTTACAAAGTCTGTCAAATTTGTTGTTTACACCACCTTCCTTATTTGGAAAGATGCAAACAAAAGCATATCCACCACCCATGGGATTTACACAAGGAATTCTAAGCAGTAGTGCCTCTGAAACTTACACAACTCCTTCATCTGCAGTCAAGCCAATGAAGGATGCATTTGATGATGACATTCAAATCATTTCAGTTCAACCAAGACCACCTATAGAAAGGATACATTCCTCTCCCTCAAAGGACACTACAGGATACAGGTTAGGAAGATTAGATCAAGAAATCTACAACTTGCGCGAATGGAACAAAGAAGCACTTCATGAGTTGCTTGACACTCTGCAACTAATTGCAGAAGAATTTGAGCAAGAGACGCAAACTAGAACCCAAGGCTTTGAAGATATTTGAACTTCACTTGACAAATTGACAGCAGGGGTTATTGACCAAATGCAAAGAGCTAATGCCCTTAACCTTCAACAATACAGATTAAGCTCTTTCAATCTCAACAACTTCAAAAGCCAAAATAAAGCTGATCTACGAAAGCAACAACTCTCAACAAGGCTCTACAGACCACCCAGCAACAACTCCATGGACCATCCACATCAACGACACCAAGTTTGGACTCCTTGAAACCAAACTGGAAGTAGTTCAGAAGAATATATTCTCTGAACTCCAAGTTGTGCGCTCTCCTCTTGAAACTCTCATATCCACTCTAAATGCAAACAAAAAAGGGGAGAAGCAGACTGTAGAAGAGTCACAGAGGATTCCCAGGACCACTGCAACAGAGCAACAGAAGACCCCAGCTGAGACTCAGCGGGAGAAGTCTTCTGCAACCAAGAAAAGAAATTCCTCTGACAAAGAAAACGAAAGGTCTGCAAAGAGACGATGACATCATGAGGAACATTCTTATGAAGATTGCATACGACACAGAGAGTCAAAGGAAAGATCTCAAAAGCGTAGATAAGAATCAGAAGAGGAACAAAGGCACAAGCGCAGCAAGGGAAAGGAGCATCAAAGGTAAGCATAAATATCTCAATTGCTCTTTCTTTTCTTTTCTTTTGTTTCTGGTCTGAAAACAATGTAATCAATGTAATGAGAAAAGTTGTGACTTGTTGTTTTACATAGGAGTTTTTGTTAGCATTAATTTAGGGGAAGATTGATAGGAATGTCCAATCCCTCCAATTATATAGAAATTGATGTAACAAAACTGAGATGTATTAGTCATAATGTAGTTAGAATGCTTAGGCTAGAAAACAAATAGATAGTTGCAGTCTAGGATAGACATTGTGTAGGTCATTAGATATAGACTACTAGAGATGTTTTTGATTAGCAGCCAAGGCATTAATGAGCAACAAAAGACCGTCAAAGGCTTCAGGATCTGGGAAGGATCAACACAGCAATGCGTGAAGTGCATCAGATCTGGGTGCAGACTAGAGTTCCAATAGAGACTGGATGCAGACTAGGGTTTCAGTATGGGATACAAACTAGGGTTACGGCAGAGACTAGGTGCAGACTAAACGTTGCAGCAGGCTGGAGTACAGTAGAGATGATTGCTGAGGTTGGGTCAAAGGTCTGAAGTCATTCAAACGAAGATTTGAGGTACCAAAAGCAACGGCATGAATTCTGAAGTAGTGGATTACCAGCATGAGAAACAAGATGGTGGGGGACACGAGTGGCAAGGTGTTAACATCAGAAACAGTACCATGCTGTTGGGTTCGTTCCTTAAGCCTATAAAAGGGAACCGTTGAAGCTCATTGAAGTAAGGCTATTGAATGTGATTGAAAGGCAAGCATGTAAAGTAATCAAAAGTTTATAGATTACTCAAAAGAGCTAACTCGTAAAGATCACAGTTAAAAGGAGTGTCACTAGTCTGCAGAAGAACATATCTTGTAGCAGAGCCCGGAGTTTGGATCTATGCAAAGGATCTGAGTCCTTCATCTTTTGTATAAGTTAGATAGCTTGTAAAAAGAAGTTTATTGTAAGTTTATACAAGAACATAGTGATGCTCACCTCTTGGCATGACTACACTAGTCACCAAAGAAAGATTAGACTAAGCTCTCGATTATCATTTGATATCGAGTGTCTGAACTAGTATAAATACTATGTCTATTATTTGCCTTTATTGCTTGATATTTAGAACTATTAGAAACAAATCATCACAGCCAAATAGATATAAACTCAAAGAGTTTGAACTATCTACTGCAGACTACCAAGCATCATCTGCAGACTACCTAAGTGGTCTGCATAGAACAATGGTATGCAAAGAACTAGTATTCCGCATCAAAAGTTTGAATAATTTTTGAAACAACCTATTCATCCCCCCTCTAGGTTCAATCTTGGACCTTACAAGATCCATTAAAGGAAGTAGACAAGCTTAAGGCTCAATGGAAAAAAGATGCGTGGGGCTTGGTGGTGATGAACAAAATGGCAAGAAATCATATTTTCAAAGCCCTTGATGATGATATGTTTGAGAATATGGTTCTTACAACCACAACCAAGGAGGCATGTGCTGCTCTACAGCTCAGAAATATAGGGTCCAAAGAGAAAATAAAAAGGATGGCCTCATGCACCACTATCAATGGATGACCATGAAACTAGATAAGAACCTCCTAAGATTCTATGAGAGGTTCAATGTATTGACCAATAACATGAAGACCTTAGGAAAGATCTTTGACAACAAGGAAATCAACCTCAAGTTCATGAGATTCTTTGATGAAATTTGGGATGCCAAGACTACTATAATAAGGGAATCAGAGGATCTAGTCAAGATGTCACTTGCTTAACTGTATGGTGTGTTACACACTTATAATCTTGAAGTAGAGAAATTAAAGCAACTTGATGAGGCAAGGAAGAAGACCTAGGCCTGCAAAGCTCAAGAAAATATTCTAAGATCAATGGCTAAGCAAGATACTACCGAGACTTCATTCTCAAGTGAACAATCTGCTTCTGAGGAGGTTTCACTAATGGGGAAGAAGTTCAAATCAAAAAGAAAAACTACAAGAAGGGTGTTGTAACCAAACCAAAGAAGTTGAGAAGTATGCTATAACTATAGCAAGCCAATGGTGATACAAAGTCTCAACTACTCAATCAAAGAAGGGTTATCCATATCTAAAAGGACTTGTGCATCACAATATGTTATTCGTAAGTCAATTATGTGATAAGGATGATGAAGTGTCCTTTACATATGACACATGCGAGGTGAAGGATAAAACAACCAAAGAAGTCAAATTAGTAGGCTATAAAAATGGAAATATCTATGCAGTAGACATCAATATGTCTCAGTCTGTACAGATCACTTGCTTTTGTATAAATGAGTATGAGGGCATAAACCGGTTGTGACACAAAAGGCTAGCTAACCTAAACTTCAAGACATTGTAAGGCTTTCCTCAAATAAGTTGGTGAGAGGTTTACCTGAAATATAATTCTAAATGGATTAACTACATAGATCTTGTCAAGAGGGTAAGCAAACCAAGACTAGTTTTAAACCCACAAACTCTATTGAATCCACTAGAGTTCTTGAACTTCTCCACATGGATCTTTTTGGATTAGTGGAAGTGAAAAGCATAAGTAGGATGAAATACACTCTTGTAGTTGTTAATGATTACTCAAGGTATACTTGGATAATATTTTTACATGAAAAGAGTGAAACATGTGGTCTGTTGATGAGGTTCTTTAGGCAAGTTCAAAAAGAGAAAGGAATTGATGTGATTGCTATTAGAAGTGATCATAACACAGAATTTGACCAATATGCTCTGGACAAATACTGTGATGATCATGGAATTACAGAATTTTTCTGCACCTAGAACACCACAAAAAAATGTTGTGATTGAGAATAAGAATAGAACACTTATTGAAGCAGCTAGGACAATGCTTTCTGATGTAGAATTACCCAAAAGCTACTGGATAGAGGTAGTAAACATTGCTTGCTATGTCCTAAATAGGTTCCTTATACACAAAATTTATTAGAAGACTCCCTATCAGTTGTGGAAATGAAAGTCATCAAGTATCAAGTACTTTTATATATTTGGATTCAAATGTTGCACTCATAATAATGAAAAACAACACTTAAGAAATTTAATCCCAAAGCAACGAAATGAATCTTCCTAGGATACTCTATTGTAAGAAAAGTATTTAGAGCATATAACAAAAGGATTGGATTTTTAGTGGAATCAGTGCATGTTTCTTTTAATGAAATCATTAGTTCTTCTCATGTTACTAATGTTTTTGATGAGGAATATGTATGCATAGATGATAAACAGATTGTCGAATAAGAATCAAATAAAGAAGCCAAGGAAGAATCGTCTCCACCCGATGAAGAAAAAAGAGATGATGCAACAGAGGGTAAACCAGTTGCAGTCCTATGGAAACTAGAGAAGACCTCAATGAATGAAGCACAAGACAAAAGGAGATGGATAAAAATCCAAACTTAGGATGCAATCATTGATGACAAAGATGCCCCAGTGCCTCCTAGGAGAGCAACAACCAAGGAGTACTTGTCTACATGTTTTATCTCAGAAATGGAACCAAAGAACATAAAGCAAGCTCTAAGTGATGCCAACTGGATTGAATCCATACAAGAAGAGCTGAATGAGTTTCATAAAAATAAAGTATGGTACTTGGTCCCAAGATCAAAGAATTATCCAATGATAGGCTGCAAACGGGTTTTCAAAAAAAAAAAAAGATAAAAATGGGATCATCATCTGAAATAAAGCAAGATTGATTGTCAAAGGATACTCACATGAGAAAGGAATAGATTCTGATGAGGCATTGGCCCCTGTTGTAAGACTTGAAGCAATAAGGATGTTCATTACTTATGGTGCACATCAAGGATTCAAAGTATTTCAAATGGATGTCAAGAGAGGATTTCTCAATGGAAAGCTTCAAGAGAAAGTGTATGGTGAGCAACCACTAGGCTGTGAGGATTTTGAGCACCCTCATTATGAGTACAAGTTAGATAAAGCTTTACATAGACTGAAATAGGCTTCAAGGGCATGGTATAAAACTTTTTCAACCTTTCTTTTTAATAATGGTTTCCAAGAGGAGGTAGATACCACCTTATTTCTAAAGAAACACAAAGAACACACACTCTTAGTGGAAATATACGTTGATAATAATATATTTGACTGCACTAAAAACAAACTTCATGAGAGGTTTGCTGCACTAATGAAGTCAAAATTCAAAATGAGGTTAATGGGAGAGTTAAATTAATTCTTCGGACTTCAAGTAAAACAAATGGAGAGTGGAATATTCATAAACCAAGCTAAATATTTGAGAAATACTGTGAAGAAGTTTGGTTTAGAAATGAGAAGTCATAGGATCACTATAATACCTTATTGCTAGGAGACCATAAATCCTTTACTCTTTATGTGTTTGTGTTAGGTATCAATCTAATCCCAAAGAATCCCACTAAAATACAGCCAAGAAAATCCTGAGATATCTCAAAGGAGCTCTTGATCAGGGTATTTGGTATCTTAGGAAATCAGATTTTCTACTAATGAGTTATTTAGATGTAGACATTACAGGTTGTAGAGCTGATAGAAAAAACACAAGTGGATCATGCCAATTTTCAAGTGCAAAACTTGTTTCATGATTCAGCAAGAAGCAGACGACTGTTTCAACCTCTACTACAACGGCGGAATATGTTACAGTAGAAAGGTTTAATGCACTGATTTTATGGATGAGATACCAACTGTTGGTTATGGGATTGAGTTTTCAAAAGTTCTAATATTTTGTGACAACACACATCTATAATAACTATTTCTGAAAATTCTGTTTTTCACTCTATGACCAAGCACATTGATGCCAGTATCATTTTATCAGAAATCATGTACAAAAGGGTCATGTTAAATTAGAATTTTTTTCCTACCGAAAAACAAATTGCAGATATTTTTAAAAAGTCTCTTGATAAGAGCAAACTTACCAAATTTAGAGATGAATTGGGTAAGATTGATTTAAGTGAAAAAACAAAAATGCTCTAATGTATATTGAGATACAGACTCCCTAATGTATTTCTATTTTTAGAAAGAAATAGTTTTCTGTGCCCGAATTTGTGTAACGGTGAGAAACAGTGGCTGGTTTCACTAAAAGATAAGCAACTGTGTTTTTTTATTTATAAACGGTAACTTTTGTTTTCTATAAATACCCAAGTGCCTTGAGATTGAAAACTCTTTAACACTCTCTTTCTCTCTCTTAGCACTCTTACTCTCACTCTTGCACTCTATTATAAACCCTATCTTTCTAAATCTCAATTCTTAACACTCGAACTCTAAAATCTTTCAATCAAAAGTTTAAAAAATGGCCAACACTAAATCCAACTCTCCCATATCGTCTCAGAGGATTGATATCCAACCAAGTCCTTCGAAGAGAGAAAAAGAGAAAAAGAAAATAGAGTTGTAGACTAGCATCGTGCTAGATTTAGAAATTGTGAAGGAAGAATCAGATGAAGTCAAGGAAAATGCTCAACTTATCCAAGACATTGGGGTTCAAGTACCTCTGCGAAACAATGAGCAGAATCTATAAAGATGAGGTTAGACATTTGTTAGATCCACAGGTTCAAACTAAAGGGGGGTCAATAGGTTGATTTAAACTTTATCAGTGCAACACAGCGGATTTGTTGATTCCAACATTGATGTTCTTTATGGACTACTAAGGTAGTCTGCAATAGAGACTCAAACTATGTAAGTTTTTCTCTGTTTTTTGTGGTGATTAATTTGTAACAGTTCTAAAACCATACAACAATGAAAGCAAGTAAAGAACATATGATTTTTATTGGTTTTAAGCTGCTGCTGGGTAGTCTGTAGAGCTTTGTTGAGCTTTCGTAGATCAGCTGTATGTTGGCTTTTGAATTTGTTTAGGTTGGATGAGCTGATGCGGTATTGTTGTATGTTTAAGGCATTGGCTCGTTGCATTTGATCAATCTCCCCTGCTTCCAGAGTATCAAGTGATATTCGAATTCTTCTGCTATTGGCTATAGAGTTTCAAGTAACTTATGAAGTGTATCTTTGTTCCATTTGTACATGTTGTATATGTCTTGATCTAGTCTTCACAATCTGTACCCTATGGTGTCTTTTGAGGGTGATGAGTGTATCCTTTCCGCAGTTGGTCTTGGCTGAAATGAAATTATTTGAATGTCTTCTTCAAATGCGTCCTTTATATTCTTGACTGTAGATGGAGGTGTTGTTTGAGTTGCTGATGCACTGCTGCTAGGTAATCCCTGTGTAAGTCCCATAGAGGGTGGTGCAAACAAAAGGTTCATCAGACTTTGTAGAGCTAGAAGAGTGGGAGTTGCTTGCTCTGCCTCAGCTGCACCTTGTATGAAGTCTTCTGTATCCTTTGTCTCAGCTGTAGTATTGATTAGTGTTATATCCCAGTCTGATGTGGATGTTACTAATGTTAGATCTCGAACTGTAGGTAGTTCCTGTACTTGTTCCTTAACTTCAGGGAGTTCTTCTGTGGTTTGTTCCTCAAATTCAGGAAGTTCCTTTGTGGTTTGTTCAGTTGCTTAATCTTTAACTTCATCTTCATGTGTCTCTTCAGCTACAGGTTCCTCTGCTGGAGACTCATCTTCTTGTTGTTTTGCAGTTTCTTCTATTGTTATGGTGGTTTCTTCTACTGTAGGTACTTCAATGGTAGTTGGTTCTTCTTAATGTCCTTCATCAAATGATTCAGCTTCTTGTTCTGGTGCAGAAGACTTAGTTACAAATGGTTCCTCTGCATGTTCCTTTGCTACAGGTTAATCAGTTTGAGATTCTACTATAAAAGACTCTCCTATTGTGGTCTCGACTATTGTAGTCTACACCTGGACTCCTTCTTCAGCAACTTCATCGATGATTTCATCATCATCATCGTGAGCATCAGGGTGCTGTTGATCATCATCATCACCATCAACTCTTAATGGCTGTTGTCCTCCTACTGTGGGTCTGGAAATATAATTGTATATCTCCTTAGTGGCGGCTTGAACATGCTTAGATAAAATTAGTTTTAGCTTAGCCTTTACTTTAGGTGTGTGCACGAACTCAATATGCTTGAGTTGTGCCTGTTTGTGTCTTCTGGTCTTCAAGGTGGAGTCCTTGAGATCAAGAGCTCCACTGAACAAAATATATGGTTCCTTTGGTCTTTTTGATCTGCTAGCCTTCTTCTTTAGCCTTTTGGATTGATTGCTGGCATTCCATCAATCTCTCCAATAAGCATTTGTGACTTATCTGGATTGATTATGTATAGGGTTCTTGGTCCTTGGGGGATCAGTTTTGGTCTGACAGATCTTGTAGGTCTTGTAGGTCTTTTAATGGGAAGTTTGTACAGCTTTACAAACTCCTGAATCATCCATTTTGCTTTTTCCTTCTTTTGTATTTCTGCTTGTGGTGATTTGCCTAGCAGTTGATAAGTTGAAGTAGTGTGCTATTGAATTCTTTCTTCTACAGCTTTAACCGTCTGCAGAACTGCTTCAAAGACCTTTTCTGTAGAAGGTCTCACTTCAGTAGTTGTAGTTGACCATACCTCAGTTACAATAGATGGAAGATCTTCTATAATTGTGGATAAATCCATTCCAATACTAGAGATCGGAATGATTATTGTTGTGGTTGCCTCTTCTGTGGTAGGCCTAATTGTAAGTGACCTTGCAGCAAAGGTGGCCTCAGGTAGTCCTGTCTATAATTCAATGAGATCAGCTTCTACTTGCCTTATCTCATCCCTTGAGTATCTTTTTGCAGCAAGTTCTTGTCACAATCGGGCTCATGGTCCTTCTCTAATCTCTTGGTAAAACTTTTGAGCTTCCAAGATTAGGTTTTGAAGATCCTCGTCTGCTCCGACCTTCAAAAACTCCAATGCCACATTGGCATCATGAAGTACAGCTAATTCGGGTGCCTTCTATGGTAGAGTCTTTGAAGACGAGGGTTTAGCAATTGGCCTAGTCTGTACTACTGTAGACTGTGCTTCTACGTCCATGTCAGATGGCTCTGTAGCCGGATGATCTGAGATATTCTCCTCGTTTGAGGTCTGCATTATGAGTTTTCTCTTGGTTTCTTTGAGCTTTTTCATCTTGGTTGGTTGAGCCTTTCTGACTTGCAATATCCTTGTCTTCGGCATTGCTGCAGTGGTTTGTACTGCTGCTTTTGGAGATTGGTCTGTGGACTTCCTTCTGGTTTGCACACCTGCAGACGGTTGTGAGTATTCTACAGGTTTGATGATAGTCTGCATATCTGTAGTCTTCTTTGTAAGTCCAATTGGCTGCTTGCTTATTTTCTTGACATCTATTTGTTTGGCCACCATCCATGGCCTCCCTTCTTTGTCAGATAGCTTTAGTTCATGTTTCAGAAAGATGCTGATTATCCTTCCAAACAGTGGTTGCTTTGATTGCACAGCTTTTACAAGCTGATACATGAGCAAGTTTGCCCAGTTAACTTCGTATCCTGTAAGGATTGCACACATGATTTTCTTGTTAATCAGTGATAATCTGATCTTTGCTGAATTCTCTAGAGAGAATGACCTTCTTGACAATATCCACGACCATCTTGTGCTGTTTGGATAAATACTTCTTCATGGTCTTTATTCCTTCATTCCCCTTTTCTTCAGCTAGCATGGCATGCCTTCCTTTTGTTACTATTGCAGGTGGAGTTATCCTTGATCCTTCATTTGACACGTTGAAAAACTGAGCAAAGTCATCTGCCTTGATGAAGATTGCAACTCTCTTTGTAGTAGAGTTGTATGAAATCAGTTGCAAGTTGTCTGTAACTTTTGTCTTTTCGATGAAATCAAGTACTTCATCGTCATAGATTTTACTTGTTCGTTCGCAGAAATATTTGAGTCTTGCTTCTTGGATAAAATCGGCTACTTCCTTCACCTCATCTTTTGATCAAACTATCAGCACATACAATAAGATGCAGAAGGCCAAGAATCTTAGAAGGCCTCATAAAGCTCAGTATAACCTAACTATTTAGTGTGGAATAACTTCTCCAGAACAACACTAAGAAAGCCACACTTAAGGCACACATGTGGATGTTATTGCTATTACATCTACAATAGTAACATCCACAGCAGTAACATTAATCAATACTGCAGCTGAGATAAAGGATGCAGAAGACTTCATACAGGGTGTAGCTGAGGTAGAATAAACAACTCCCACTCGTCTAGCTCTACAAAGTCTCACCTTTTATTTATACCACCTTCCTTATTTGGAAAGCTGCAAACAAGAGCTGATCCACCCTCTATGGGACTTACACAGGGATTACCTAGAAGTAGTGCATCAAAAACTCAAATAACACCTCCATCTGCAATCAAGAATCTAAAGGACGTATTTGAAGAAGATATTCAAATAATTTCAGTTCAGCCAAGACCAACTGTAGAAAGGTTACACTCATCACTCTCAGAAGACACCACAGGGTATAGATTGTGAAGACTATATCAAGACATATACAACATGCCTGAATGGAACAAAGATGCACTTCATGAGTTACTTGAAACTCTAGAGCCAATAACAGAAGAATTCGAACATGAAAGGCAAACCAGAACTCAAAGCTTTGAAGACTTTCGAACATCACTTGATACTCTGGCCGTAGGGGTGATTGATCAAATGCAAAGAGCCAATTCCCTGAACCTATAACAATATCGCATGAGCTCATCCAACCTAAAGAAATTCAAAATCCAACATACAACTGATATACGAAAGCTCAACAAAGCTCTATAGACTACCTAGCAGCAGCTCAATGAGCATATGCGCATCAATGACACCAAATTTGGACTACTTGAACCGAACAGACTAGGTCTCATAGTGCTGGATGCAGACTGGAGTGCAGCAGAGATGGTTACTGGGGTTGGGTGAAAGGTTTGAAGTAATTTAAATGAAGATTTGAGATACAGACAGCAACAATACAAGATTCTGAACTAGGTGGACTGTCAACATAAGAAACAAGATGGTGGGGGATACGCGTGGCAAGATGTCACTTAAAAACAAGTACCGTGTTTGCTAGGTTTATTCCCTGAGCCTATATAAAGGAATCGTTGAGGCTCATTGAAATAAGGCTGTTGAATAAGATTGCAAGACAAGCGTGCAAAAGCAATCATAAATTCAAAGATTACTCAAGAGAGCTAATAGACACAGTATTTATACTAGTTCAGATACTCGTTGTCAAATGATAATCGAGAGCTCAGTCCAATCTTCCCTTGGTGACTAGTATAGTCAATCTAAGAGGTGAGTATCACTATCTTCTTATTTGAGTTTACAAAAAAAACTCCTTTTTACAAGCTATCTAACTTGTACAAAGATGAAGGACTCAGATCCTTTGCACAGATCCACACTCAGGGCTCTGCTGCAAGATGTATTCTTCTGTAGACTATTGACACTCCTTTCACTATAATCTTTACGAATTAACTCTCTTAAGTAATCTTTGAACTTTTGATTGCTTTGCACGCTTTCCTTTCAATCACATTCAACAGCCTTACTTCAATGAGCTTCAACGGTTTCCTTTTATAGGCTCAGGAAACGAACCTAAGTAACATGATATTGTTTCTGATATGACACTTTGCCACTCGTGTCCCCCACTCGTGTCTCCCAACAACTTTAACTTAAATCTTCATTTGACTTACTCTAGACCTTTGACCCAACCCTAGCAATCATCTCTGTTGCAATCCAATTTGCATCCAGTAGTGTAAGCCCTAGTTTCCATCTTGCAACCCTAGTCTTCACCAAGTCCCTGCTGCAGCCTTAGTGTGCACCCAGGTCTGATCCACTTCATGCCTTTGAAATTCTTTTGTCGCTCATGAATTCCTTACCTGTTTAGCCAAAGTCCTTTGTAGTAGTCTGTATGTAGTAGCTCATTTGATCTCTATCATCTACAGTCGTCTGCTCTCCAACATCCAACCTAAATTGCAACTACCTACTTGACTTCTAGATTAAACATACTAACTACATTATGATTAATGCATCTCAGATTTGTTACATCAATTTCTATATAATTGGAGGGTTTGCACATTCTTATCAATCCATATTTGGGAGATATAAAAATATTTTACTGAAACTCATCGATTTGCCATAGTCAAGGGAGTGCTGTACAAATAAAATCCATTTACTTAGGTTACTGAGTTTTATTCTCAAGGGCTATGTTTTTCATTTACAAGAAGTCAACAAGTCGATGATAGAGTACAATAGAGTGAGGATTGTATGCATATAGATGCCTCATATATTTTTGCAAATAATGTATCACTAACCAACTTTTTGGCTTAGTGCAGTATCAGAACATGTAACATAAGAACTTATACTATTTTGATCACTCGACTTACATAACTAAACAGGTATTTACGGCTTGTACTATTATGAATTGAAGTTAAGCTGTTATGTATTTCTTGACTTTCTATACCTCTAAACCCATTTGGGTTACTTGACGTTGTCACGGATTACGTACGTGATGGCATAATGCCCATGTGCTATCCGACATGGAACTTGGGGCGTTACAATAGTAGACCTGGTTGGTGCATGGAAAGAGATCCGAGAGGTTTGTGTAAATCATAAAATTTATAATAAATAGCCTAGAGGAGGGTGAATAGGTTATTTTAAAATTTCTTGTAGTTTAGTGTAGTCTGGTCTTGACTTATATGCACTATTGCTTCTGCAGACTGATGGAAAATACTTTACAATCACGACTCAAGTTCAAGTTATGATCTAGTAGTTCAGACACACACACACACACATACATATAACAAAATACAATAAAGGACATAATAATTTATACTGGTGTAGAAAATCATTATCAAATGATAAAGGAAGGCTTAGTCCAATCTTTTTTAATAACCAGAATAGGCAAGCTAAGAGGGAGTTCACTATCTGTTTGTTTCTGGCATACAAAGAAACCCCTCATAAGTAAACTATTTGCTAAGACAATAACATAGCTCGTTGCATAGATTTTCTTCTAAAGACTCTGCACTAGATGTTGTTCTTAATGCAGACTAGTGAACTTTCTTTATTTGATCTTCAATCATAACTCTGAGAACGATTTCCAATTACTTTGAGACAGTTTTTTCTTGTCAATGAATCTCACAATCATCAACCTTCTCTGAGTTTGATCATCCTCGTTTATAGCGATTAGGAAATTAGAACTCGTGACTATACTATTTCGACATTAATAACTATTTGTTTGTCCCCTGTGCGAATCCTTAGTGATGTTGGCAGACCTCCTCACAACAGTCTTCAACATCGTACTGAGTTTCAAACCTTAAACTTGGATATGACTGTTTATCTGATCCTTATCCAATCAACCATCAGCTTTTCTGTACCCTGTTTGTTGTGCTTTATTCTTTGCTGTAAGCCAGCTTTGTTTCACCCAGTGTCTTGTATTTTTTTTACTTATCTAGAGATTTTGATTCTAACTTCTAAAGCATTTGTGATCTTTTGCTATCTATTTTTATCGTAATTCCTTATCTAGAAATCTAGATAATCCATATTGGCCCTTCAATGTGATCTGCTTCTCTACTACACGCTCCTCTCTATTACAACTCACTAACATAATTCTCAACCTAAACAACTGACCACAAGCATGTCCTACTCTAAAATTTTGTTAATCAATTTCTATAAATCTGAAAGGATTACACATTTCTAATAGTTAAAAATATCATACGATGTTGAAGACTGTTGTGAGGGAATCTATCATCATCATTGAAGCATAATATAGAGGACAAAAAAACACCTGCTAATATCAAATTGTACAGTCAAGGGTTCTAATCTTCTGAGCCCTATGAAAAGGGATTATCTCCTCTTAGAGAAGGTTGATGATGATTGTGAGATTCATTTGCAAACTGAAAATACTCTCAAGTTGTTTGTGTAATCGTTCTAAGGAGCTGGATTGAAAATTTGAAGGAAGGAGTTCACTAGTCTGTCTCAAGAACACAAAGATGCAGTAGAGTCCTCTAGTGATCTAGGCAAAATTTTAAGTTTTTGTCTTAACATGTTGTAAACTTATAAGGGGTTTCTTTGTAAGGTAAAACAAAAAGATAATGAACTCACCTCATGAATTGACTATACTTGTCACCAAGGGAAGACTATACTAAGTCTTCGTTGATCATTTCACAATGAATGTCTAAACTAGTATGAATCATTATGTCCTTTATTGTTTTTCATTTCTTACATTAGAACTGTTAATTAGAATATAACTTGGACACAAAGAGATAAGGTCCAAAGGACTTAACTTTCAACTGCAGACTAGTTTCACAAATTTGGAGTAGACTAACAAAGAGAAGTCTGCACATAGTGAGCAAAGAATTTTTAAAATAGCATATTTACCCCTCTCTAGGCTACTTGTTGTAGTAGTATGTCAAATTCATATAAAATCCCCAAATCAAGTTTTCCTTACACATTTTCTCCTTATTGTGCAAATTGTAGTATATGGGTAACAAATTACAATATATATATATGACATAGTACACACTAATTAAAATATAATATACGAGGGACTAAAACGTAAATGAAACTCAAATAAGGAGTAAAAAATAAGTTTCTCATAGTTGTAACTCTGAGAATTACAAAAACCAACAGTCCACCCTAAACTTTGGCAAAATCAACATCACCACAGACTCCGTGCATAAAAAAAAAAAAAAAAAAACAATACGCTTGCACAACACACAAAAATAGGTTCTTCTCAAAACCACGATAAAGGTTGAGTCAAATTCCCAAGTATTCATTATTTTAACTGACTTAATAAGAGTATCATACGTATTTGTAGCACACAAGGCTCTACAAAACTGAACTGCATCTTCCCTAGTAGATCTTACATATTGTCTCTGAATTATTCTTTGAGGTTTATAGCTTGATCATCATCTTCTCTTCATTCATTAAACTTTGATCCGAGAACTTCTAATCAGTCTGGACCAATGATCTCAAGATCCTTCATCATTTGATTTGAACTCTATGTGATTCATTATACTTCCAAACCTATTAATATGCGTCTGCATAACATTGGAACTGAAAATGTCATAAGTGCATATCCATTTGTTATTATAAAAATAACATGAGGTTCAACATATGTATTTAAACCGCATACATGTTAAAAGGCGATAAGATGTTACTTTGGCAAGGAAACTAGAGTGCATATTCACACATATAAAATAATGAAAAAAACATGGGTGTTGCAAAAATTATGAGATAAAGATAATAATAATAAAAATTCATCCTATGAAACCATCAATATATATGCTAACATAATTTGTACTCTGCTATAATAGATTTCATCCTCGATGATCCTACCAAACTATAAAAGGTTTGCAATTTGCAAGCTCAATTTGAGCTGGCCACATAGTCAAAGTTATGGGCAATTTTCATAGCCATGTTGTAGATATAGGGTGTCGTTTCATAGATTTGAACAAATACAAAGGAAGTCAATTTTGCCTTTTTCAAATTAAACTTTTGACGCCCGCCCTTCTCTCAACAGGGCATTCTAATATAAAAGCCAGGACATTCACGTGCTGATATTCAGACTTAAAGACAATCAGATAAGTTATCCAACTGTGCATGATGTGGTGTCAATATGTAATGCGAACAAGATCTAGCACGCATGCCTATTTAAATTTATCTTTTTCTCTTAACACAAGTTGAATTCTTTTTCTCTTATGACAACCTGTATCTGATAAGTTATCTTTGGATTAATTAAAATTTTAAATTAAGTTATCAGAACTCTGATTTAGGACTTTGTAAGGTTAATCATCTCAATTCTCCCTCGTCCCATAAGAGCAAGCTCAATGCTGCTAATCATTTTGGCATAGACAAAGTTACAATTTAGTTATGAATAATATCAATTTTTTATTATTTATATATATTTGTTCAATGATATTGTGTTATGATTTAAAAATAAGCAAAATGAATAGCCAAAAAAGAGACAAGTACTGTTTTTGAGTTTATTTATTTTTCTATAAGTATCATTCTATGTAAGTGTCATTTTATATATACTGTACTCTCACCATTGATACTGAAAATGATAAAAAAAAATAAAATTTGATTTAAATAAATTTAAATAAAAGATGGATAAAACTAAGGGTAAATTTAAATAAATGAGAAAGATTGATTCTTCTCTGAAAGAATTTTGTCTGCCCATAAAAATTGATTTTTGTGCTTGTGGAAATTCTCGACTGATTTTTTTCCTTTTTGAAAGGAGTGATCGGAAATTTTTATTTTGCGAAGAAACATTTCATCTTGTTTTTTTTCTTAAAGTGTGTCGAGTAAAGTTTTTCAATATCTGTATATAATATCCACATGACCCGAATGAAAATCATTTTTCTCAATAAAAGATGACTTTTGACTAATGCAAAATAGTTCTCCCTTACACTGCCAGTAGATAGAAACTTGATGAATTAGTTGACCTAAAATCCATTTGGAACCTTGACTGATTAATGATAATATATTCCTACAAGATTCTCGGTTCTTTATTGCATCATATTAAATTTCGAAAACAACGTTCTTGTTGTTTTGCGGTCAATGTCACCCTCTATGCTTAGTTTTGCAAGTTCAACGTACTTATGTAAACTAGCTCAAAGGTTAACTGCACACGGCCGGTTTACTGGTTTTTTTCATTATTCGCAGTTAACGACTACGGTTAAACAGTACTTCTCCCATATTGTATGGCAAATTGAGATAAAATCTCCAAACAAAGTTTCATGTACATTATACTTACCTGAATGTTTGAAAACACAACTCACTCTTCATCTTAATATTCATTTATAATATTTCACCCAATTTTTTTTATCTCTTTCCAAAAAAATAAAAAAAATCTTATTCTTTATCTATCCCACCTTGATCAATTCCATCTCTTTCTCCCTCACACACTATTCTTCATTCCTTCCATTATTTTCCAACCTGATTTTCCTCCATATTTTCACCACCACGTGAGAAACCAATTCTGCCTCACTTGAAGAATTCATCAACACCACATATTCACATTGAATTCATCATCCTGATTTTCCTTCAATTTCATCAATCCTTTGAGAAATACATTGGTTGAGCTAAACCGAATCATCACAGTTCTGTGTATGGTTTCGTTATCTTACTACGAACCAACTAATGAAATGTCTCAAGAATCTATTATTGCAATGGCTCTGATGGACAAATTGAGGAGGAAATTGGTGCTGCATTTTGACTTTCTTGGTATGGTGATTTTTCTTGACTCATGTTCGGTATATGACTTTCTTTGTCATTTATTTTATTATTGATCATCAAATCGACTCTATAGGTTGTGTCAATGGACCTTCAAGTTGCTGCGGCGAACAGCCATGCGATGAACCCAGGAGCACATAGGAAACCATGTCAGAATCCTATTGACGGATAACAATGCTTCAGCACTATTGAAATAATCTTGTATTAACGGATATTGTGACGTAATCATTATATTATGAGACTCTATATTATGATCCATTATATTGGCTATGAGACTTTGTATTATGATTTATTATGATTCATTCAGTATTGAGACTGTATTGTGATATGTTGTCATGTGTTGTGTGCAGTATGCATTTGAAAACCCATAATATAAATCAATGTGATTGTAGTGTATTTTTTAATAGATGCAGTATATAATTATATGCTATCGTTAAATGTGTTCAAAAAAAATCTGATCTGTTATAGAGACTAAAACCTGTGCAGAGGTAAGGGTGGATGCAGTATACAAGAAATTCCGTATAGTTTTCAATATCAGAATTGCAGTATAATTCTGCCAGTTTGCATCATGGGTTAAAAAACACTACTTGCAATAACCAAACTGAAGCACATACATAATACAATGATTTTAATGAATCAGACTCGACTACTAATCCGAACAACTTGATTAATAAGAAACATTACATCATCTAGCAACAAAACTAATACACCTATAGCGGCAATAAAAATAATTGTCATTTTCAAGAATCCTTAAATCCTTACAACAGCAGTCAAAAATGGTGAAATCGATTCTCCATTAGGCTGACTTCAAGAGAAAAATCCTTAATCCTCATATTTAAAGTTCATTTTATCTTTTATATTTCTTTCTGGATCAATAATTTGAATTGGAGGAGGAACTTGTGAAATACGGCGCTATGTAGGTGAAGAAGAAATTGACACCATCATTAGTGCTTGAATGCAATGATTTGCTCATTGAGAAGTTAATCAGCAATGATCAATGCATTAACAATACTCACGAAACCAGAACAACAAGCAGCATGACTGCATTATCGATTGTTAATAGCAGCAATTTAGATTTTCAGACAGAGCCCGATATCATACATGACATGAGATGAAACACCAATAACGGATCACATCTTCGAGGGTATGAACAGGGAGCCCACGATATACTCGACGCTGAAAATTTGTTAAAAGGTAGATAAATGAAGCAAAGTACAGAGGGAAGAGACGGACTGATTAAAATTGTCGTTGGCAAAGACGGCGGTTGACTTGATGGAGTTTTGGTAACAATTTTTTGTGGGCGAAGAATCAAAAATGAAAAAGGCAAAATGAAAAAATTTTTGACTTGTTGATTTGGTTTAGATATAAAATAATAAGGTTATAGGGATAGAATGAGTAAAATGAAATATGAAATTGAGATAGGAAGTAAGGTGTAAATAAAAATGAAATGACGAATAAGATGTAGAAGAAAAATGATTTTGAGGGATTTTAAAATAAGCAAGATCAGTTTTATTTCCTGTGTGCTGTACAATTGATATAGAAGGGGATACGCCTTCAATTCTTTTTTCTTTTTTTCTTTTTTGTCCAGGGAAATTAGGAGATTAATTTTTCTGATGAAAACTTGCAAGGTTAACTGAGTAAAACCGTGCGTCATGTGTCATAATGGAATACACTTCTCCTTTTGTTATAAAAGGATAAATTAGTTTTCTCTCACAAGATGCTTTGGTAACATCAAAAGATGGCAGGGGAGTTGGTTCCACGGCTGTTGGATCCTCAACAATACATATACAGCTCATGATTCGGTTTAGGTTTATTTTGTGGTTTAGGATTTGGTTTTAATTTTTGATTGAATTTTTTATGGATATAATTTTTTATGAAATTATTTTTATTAATTTTTAGATTTTGTTTTTTTAGAATTGATATTTTTTTTATAGGAGTTTAATTTTTTTAAAAAAAAAATTTTTGAATAAAAAGAAATCACCTGGATTGCACCTATGGTGTTGAGGATCCAACTCCTCAAAAGATACCTTGTAAATATAAATTTCCTAAAATCACTTTATTAAGTGAACACACACACACATATATA